>JTDE01004444.1:0-16933 GCA_014338405.1 Paragonimus skrjabini miyazakii
GACGGGTGAGAAAACAAGACGTTAAATGAATGTAGTAGTCGAAGACGAGGAATCGTTCCAATCCGTTCGTCACAGGGACGCTCCCACATCCACCACGACTAGCGGTACTGTGACGACATTTCAGGAGACATGTTTGTAACAGCCATCTGGACAATCGATAGCTAGAGCCGGAAAACACTGCTGTTCACGAGGAACAGCGTTAATTCCCAACGGGCCACATTGTGATTGGCAGAGTTTATGCTGTCTGGCTGAGACGAAACAAGTGGCGTGAACGTAGATAAGCAGCTACATGCATACTTGTGAAGTTCACCAAAATGTTTGGTTCTGAGATCTGTGAAGCAAATCGGTCGCAGCGATTTTGCTATATTTCTTGTTCATGCACCAGCTACCTGTCACACCGATGTTATAAATGACCCGTTCTAGGACCAGCTCGACACTAGTGAATGGCCGACTGGTTGTGTTGAGTGACTTCGAAACATGGGTTAGGGCAAGATTTAGCGTCTCGGTTGAGGGTCTTCGGACAACACGGCATTAGTGAAGTCGATGGCCATGAGGATCATTTGTCTGATCTGTTTATTGATCATGATTGTGCAGACAAAAATAACTGATTTCAGCCTAGTGCGAGTGATATAACTACCTGACGTCATCAACGACAACAAGACACCTGTGAAATGCGTATCCTGCGGATAACGCAAGGGCTGGATAATGCGCTGACCATAGACTGATCAATTGCAAGTTTTTTTTTATTTAGGTTTGAAAGTTTGCTTGCATAAAGTGAATTTGAAACTGATGGAGAATTGAAACCGATGACAGTAATTTAACGTGCTATTACTGTTCGTCTGAAAGACGTTCCCGCATCCATTACCTTAGACGGTATGTAGCAACATCTTAAGGAGCAGTATGTGGAAACATCTACCGAAACAATCCATATCCAGAGTCAGAAATGGCCCCGCTGTTTTGATAAAAATAAAGTGTAGATACTTTGTGCCTGATACAAAAGGAGCACAGAACATTTGATTCCACAATGGATCCAAGCAGGAAGATAAACGTGCTAAGTACGGGGGCATTTGGTGTTAAATCGCTGAAAGGTTTCGCAAAACGAAGGACGGCTTGTTGAAAACGAAGGTGAGCTGATGCAAAGCCAGGCCGACTGCCGACAACACAAGTAGTTCCATGATTCACTTGAATCGATTTATAGTCCACCGACCTACTCTCATAAGACAATAATAGAGCTGATCTAACAGGACTAATGACCGATTGGGTGAGCGTTTTCTAGTATGGCAAAGGGTTGATGGGTCGATCCCCCATTCAGATTGTCTTCACCTGGTGGCTCCAAACAAGGTCGCACTATACCCTGGGGCGTTGGCTTGTGAATGAGCGTTGGTAAGCATTGTAGAGCGTTGTTCTCGTGGCTTTGGCCGATTGAGATGAACGGAATATCCCCTCAAACGTTCAAAGATGCACCAAAAAGACCTTTGTTTAGTGGCAATTAAAGCAAGCAGAACACCAACAGCTTATGGGGCCTCAGTCTGCAAGGCTTCCCTGGAAATTCGCACGTACGATCCCAGCCTAACTGACTCGATTTAGAATTTTGAGAGATCAACTTTCCCGATGCGCGGCGTAGATTTTCAACGCGCTGCGGTGCATCAAGCGACCCCACATCAGCTTACCCTGCAAAAGTGGGTATGCACACAGGATAACGTCCTCCAGTTCTACCACCTGTAGGAGCAGTTGACATTGAACGATTCTATATAGGAAATTTTTGAACGAAACGTGGGTCCAATTTTGCAGGTTACATTAGGCTCGGTAATATTATTTCTTCGTTCTGTTTGGCTTGTACAACGGGTACACAGATCTTACCTGAAGGGCAATTAGAAATGAACGAAGTACGATTTAATAGGAGTTCAAATGAGAGGTAGAAACCGCCTGATTCTACACACAGTGAGCCTTACCAGCAAAAATGCATGATACAGAGAGAGTCTGGCTCCGAACCAACGTTAACGCATGATTACCGTACACAAACATGCGTGACGGTAGCACACCTACCGAAAATTCTAACAGACATGACAGATGCTTCCATCCATCCAATAACCGAGCAATCGGTCGATAGACATTTGCATTGTTTTCAACGTTGCATCTGCATAAAGACTTACCTGCTGCACATTTCGGGCAGTTGTGTTCCCTGGAATGGCACACATGGACGCTTTTGCTCTGACTATAGTGCAGAGAATCAAACTGTATGTGACACACTAACGCAATGTATCATTGGCCATAGTGCGCTTTCACTTACGATAATTCCTAACGACATCCCTCCATTAATTATTTCCAAAGTTCGGAGGAATTGGCAGTACACAGAGGCCATGCGGTGTGACAGTCAACAGCTGTGTCCAGTGAGCTTTGTGTCCAAAGCATTAGTTTAAGAGTCAAAACAAGTCTAGTTGAAGGCATCCACAAAGTGACACAGGAGAGCAGCGATGGTGAAGTAGAAGCTTTAGACTGTTGAATCGATTGCGCCGCCCATTGTAAGTTGGACGCCATTTACTACAGTCAGCGTTTTGTTCTGAGTCAGCAGTTTCTTCAAACGGACGGCCAAATTTGAGGCTTGTTGTTGATTCTAGAATCCAGAAATTATTTAGCCCCCTATGGGCATTGAATCGTGCATTAAAAGTCTAACCTTGAAAGAACCATGAGGGATTCTTATGTTTTTTCAGTGGTTGGTAAATCTGGCTTGTTTCCGCGCCCAAACAACCACATGGGAAGTCCTGCCTGAAGAATGATCGAAATTGCCATCAGTAGCCTATGCGTGACAGTTCTTGACTGGGGAAGATTGCACTTTAGTCTTTTTTATCTGATATAACACACCGAATCTTGGACAAAATAGAACCAACAACCGTAAACGTGCTGGCCTTTTAGTCAGCTGAAGTGTGTAGAGGACTGGGATGTTTTCATGTTTAGAACGAAGCCTATTCTACAAAAGATTTAAACCAAGGGACCGGAATAATGGACAACGAGGTTTATTGAAAGTAGACTGTGCAAATGAGTTGTGAGCAAAACCCGACAGAAGGCAGAGCAAGACTAATCAGTTGGCAAGCGACCGGTAATTATTGCTATGACCTTGGACAGTCGAACAAACGTGAGAATGCAGACATACAATCGTAGTATGTCATTAATGTCAAGTCAAAATAAATAGCAAGATATTTGGAATACGTGGCAAACTAAGAGTATCTCTGTAAATTCTCTCTACCTGGAAGGCTCCAAAACTTGGAATCCGTCGATAAAATTGAAAGGAATTCGAGTTAAAGACACTGAAGTTATCGTGGGGCAAGTGGGTGGCGGGTGTGTCCAAAAGCATCTGCGTATGCAAGTTGATAACGGTGAAAAGAGGCCACGCTGCTTGCAATCCATGGATACGTTTATGCGTCCCTAGGGTGATGTTGTTGAAGCGGGCTACGCATCCCACCAAAACTCAGTGAGAAAGAGATCGGAGGTAGATTTTCCTCACTGCTGCAACGACAGATGGGACGTAGCCGCGTGAAAGCGGCAAGGGTCCAATTAAATTTAAATGGACGTTGAAAAACCCGGCATCTGGGAGATCGAAAGAGGGAAATTAGCTTCTTGTGTGTTTATGCATTTTCGAACGTTAGTGCGCGGCTTCAAAGTGTAGCAATGCGAGAAAGTTTGGATATCAGGCTCTTGCACCTAGGCCTCAGCTAGATCATTAAGACCAACAGAAACGGGTGTGACCAAGCTGGCGTGGACGCGGAACGTGCGTCAGCGAGTGTTGAGGGCATCTGAGACATGTCGTATGTCGCAAGTGAACTGCGAAACATAGTCCAGATTTCCAACCTTCCTAGGGGAGTACCTGTCTGATGAGAAACCTAGTGCGTATTTCAAAGGCTTGTTATCCGTAAACACAACTGAAGGGTAACATTCTAATGCGTGGCGTATAACGGGGTAAAACAAGTCGTTCTCTTCCACAACCAGCTAAACCAGGATGCGACAGATAATAAGCGTTTGAAAAAGAATCCTAGGTGTTGCCGTTGATCATTGACAAGCTCTTGTTACACGGCACCGACAGCTACGTCCAAGGCATGAGTGAAGATAGAAAGTAGGGTCTGAGGGTCTGGGTGGGCTAGAGGAGTAACATTTGATATAGAAAAGGAAAAGAAATTTAATTAAATGTTCGACGGACAGGACTGTAAGAATTTGCACGAGTGAGACTACCGCTGAAGAATTGACTTTCGTACGCACAATATTCATACAGAATGGCTACCCGGGAAGATGCATAGAGAGAGCTTTGCAACAGCAGGGCGAAAGGGACCAGTTACATCGGGCGGAAAAGTAAACTGCACACATTGTATTACCCTTTAAGGACGACACTCTAGCTGAAACTATCACACCCAGACTCACAAGGACGGTTAGCGCCACATTTTACGCTGCTAAATTACGTGTTCACTTCATGTCAAATCCGGTTTGTGCCCACAACTAAAAGACAAAGTGCCTGTTTCTGCAGCCCTGTTTTGCGTATACTCATTCACTTGTTCCCGTGGAAGCAGTTAAGTTGGCCGCACGACCAGACGCTTATCTGAACGGGCCCGAGAACACCACACAGTTTGGCTAAACAGTGGAGTAAAGAAATCTGTCAACACTGCCATGCTATCGAACCTAGTAGATTCGAATCACTCTGTCAATGTGACGGACACATTTTGCCCAATCTACCGAATTAAAGCCACCCACTGGAGGGCAGTGAAGTGTAGGATCCTGTCCACAGTTGTAGCTATTGGAATTTGGCTGTACAACCCACTCCTCTGTACCCAGAAACGTTTTGTTCAGGCTTTGGTTTTGTCATAGCCAACCCCCCACCCGCTTAGCCTGCCAAGACCCACGGTTCAAGTGATTGCAGCATGACATTGAACTGACTGACCTGATTAACCACCCGTTCTCCATTTACCCCCTTTTAATAATTTCCCTGTAAAATTCGTGATATAAGTTTAATCTATTTAGCCTGATGATGAATCACTGAAAACGAGCTTTTCCGCTACAATGTATTTCTCATGGCTACACTGAGAATTTTCGCGCGATAGTCTTTTTAGCTCGACAGAAGGCTTGAGCGCTGCATCGGTAAGCCCTTGCGAGAGGTTGAAGGTTTTGCGCACATTGATGGATAAACCGGCTGCTGTAATTTACAATTCCCGCTAAACTTTGGAGCTGCTTGAAAGATGTTGGTTCTGGAAAATCATTGCCAACACTTGTCTTCGGTGGCAAGACTTGAATACAATAAGCGGAGATAACGTGGTCCAAAAATCTGTAGTAACATTTGCGGATTCGAATTGAGCGGAAGTGATGGTCACCTCGTGTTGAGGTGATCCGGTTAACAAGAAACGCGCATATTCCAGATGTTATTCCTCGGAAATACTGGTCACTTATATGTCGTTTGAATAGAAATAGACGGATTCCATGCCTCGGTATACTTCATGAATGGAACGCTAAAAGGTTTGTGCAGCGTTTCTAATGCCAAGTGGTATTCGAAAGAATTTCAACCGACCAATAAGCATGAAAACGGTCTTTGTTACTGAGTGCATTTTGCCAGATAATCAAGCTGTCGCAGCCTGAGTGTGAAAGATTGGATATCTATCAGGAATCAAGACCTTGTGGAGGCCACGATAATCGGCACAAAGATGCCAGTCACCTGAAACATATGAAGTGGGAAGTCTCACGGACTTTTGGAATGGCAGATTATTCCTGGTCCGAGCACGTGTTCAAACTCTGCTCTATCTATTTTGAATTTGTCCGAGGTCAATTGTCTCGGCCTACACGACACCAATGGACCATTGATTATAATACGGTGCGTGCAGGTGGAAGTGACTGGAAGTGGCTCGTTCGTGGATCGACCGAGCTGTGGAAAAGTCAAAAGTCAAGATGCCTAGGGTTGAGGAGTTTCTGACTGAATCGTAAGAAGGCTGATGACCTCCGCCTATGGCCAGGTGCCTTGGATGCTAAGCTCTGTTTGGAAATCGATCAACTTTCGTCTTCCAGTGTCGACCCTGAAGTCGAAGTGCTGAAGAAAATCAATTCCTAAAATAGCAAACGCTATGGCTGCAGTTGCAGAAACCCAGCGAATTGCTTGCCGGAGACCACGGTCAGGCGTGAGTGGGCGTTGACCATAGGTAGAAATGGACGTGCTGACTTCCCCACCTGCAACTACCAAGAAAGTGGTCTTCAGACCTTGATCTGTCACGTAAAAGAGGTTACTGCTATAGAAGGAATGCCAGCCACGTTTGTCGCTGCGACAGACCCGCTTAAGCGTTTCCTTGGCGCAAGTATTTACAGGAGCAACGCAACGCTTTGCACGATTTTCGAACTGGTTACGATACCAGCATAAACCATACCAAGTTTGAGGGCGTTTGTGCGGAGTTTCACTGTGGCGTCGACGGGAGCAGGAGCATATCTTGGATTGAGCAAAATCCCATCAGAAGGCTACAGTCTCCGCTTAAACAGTGCGCCAACCACTTGGTGACGGCGGTTAGGACGATCCTTGTGAAGCTGAAAGGCCAGGACTCTTAGGAGCCTCTTCTGTGCGGCTTGCCACTGCTGTGATGGGGATAGTGGAACCGGTGTAAAACGGTCCTGTATCTTGTCTGTGAGTTGTGCTGAATCCAACGAAAACCGGGACTTTCTAGCTGTGTGTTAACCGGGAGACGCTGCACCCATAACGCTCTAATAAGTGCCTCATCCATAGATGAAGAGCCCGGCAATTTTTGCGTTTGAAGCGACAACTCTGACGGTCGTTTATCAACTGCCTCAGGATCTCTGATGATTTGTTGTAGGCGCAATCTATCAAACGGTGTGATCCGTTTGGTAACGGCTTTGTCAGGTGCATCATCCCAGGCGGCATACAGAACGCTAATAGAAAGGTCGACCGTCCCCTGAGTATCCTATGACAGTCCCCTTTGGGGGACATAAGCAAATCGTCTCATACGCTGCAAACAACGAAGCTATTCCACGAATAATTTGATAAACTGTTTTCACCAACCTCCATATTCACATAAGTTTCGCCATTTGTGACATACCTACTTGTTCTTTATGTCGACGAATAATCGCTGCACGCCAACTTGAATTTTTAACATACGGTAACACAGCGGATTCTCGCGCTGTAACGTTCTTCATCTCCCTAACCTGCTTACGTTCGGTAGTAACGTTGCCGTTGGGGTTTCTAGGGATACCGACAACTAACGTATGGTAACCGATGAACTTCATACGTGTGTGCACGGTTTATTATATGTAGGTGGTAACATAAAAAAAGCAAGACGCTTTTACGTACACGGAATTCCAGGATGTACGGCTTACGGATAAAGATGTTGTGGAGGAACCGTCTGAAGGAAAAGTACACAGATTTCTGCTGGATAGTAAAATTCATGAGGATTCACTATGGGACTTTGAATTTGATGCAGGTAATATATTTACTTGTGAACATACAATTGACATTAAATTATTTAGACATTTCTACAGACTGCGAACAACGATTTCATGAGAGGATTATAACAGAAGTTTCCATAAGGATTGTTATTCGTGCTCCACGAATGTAATGCTCAAGAAACTTCGTCATCTTTTTCAGAATCACCTCAAGGGTACTCCCTGCCTATCTGTTCGCTGATTTACACGTGGTGGTAGATATGTTCATTTGTTGTTAAAAAATTTTCTTCAATGAGTGTTGTCTGATCATTCGGAGTGCGCCACCGTCAAGATTCAGTTGAACTTTTGTGGAATAAGTCCATTCAAAAGCTTCCGTATACAGCTGTAACCCATATTGTGTTAATGAATAATGCCACTGACTCCCGTTCGCTATCATCGGAATATTCTGCTGTGAGTCATAACCCGATAATGCTTTGCGATTTCTTTGGAGACATCATCCGAGAGCTGCTGGAACTGGAACGAAGTGGGCTATGTTGCCAAGACAATAAGACATGCGGTGTGAAGTTGGATTTTGTAGTTGTCGATGCGCCGGCACGCTCCTGTTTCTGGCAAGTCACGCAGTACTCAGGTTATTTTCGTGTGAGAAGTGTACTGTCCGTGGTGTCTGTTCTCATGAGCATGTTGTTTCCTCGGATAATGATTACTCGGCTAAAACGGACGTTGACTTTCGTTCATGCTCACAGCCAGAGCACCACACTGGTGTGTTGCCACTCAAAGTTCGGCAGATAGTTATGATCAAAACACTTCCGTTGGAGTATACACATATGATTTGTTTTGGAGAGATGAGGTGACTGCTCACTCGTTGGCTTTGCGGTTCGACAGCACAAAACGTCAGACTACCTGCAGTGGCCATGACCGTCTAAGGTTGAACAGTATTTTTTTAACTAATGACTTTCCAAAGAAGTGCAGATCCCTGGAAGACGTTGGCCGATGGAGGGCTAGTGAATACCGACACTTGCTTTGCATATTGAACCCGTTGTCCTGATCTGCCGGAGATGTGTGGAAAAGGTTGCTTGTGGTAATGACGACGAAATCAAAATGTATGACGACATGTCATCTGCATGTCGGCCAACGTCGTCACAGATGAAGGAAGACGTCATCCTTATGCGAACATTCTTCAACGATAGACCGCCGTTAAATCACTTGATTTCCGGCGGTAAACTTGATATCATTGAACCAATCCGAAGCAGTCGCACTATTATTGGTCGCTACTCAAACATTAACGTATTTATTGATCACCATCGTAGCAAATATTTTCATGCCAAAAATTGGGATAAATAGGACTGAACTGAACCTCCATTCTCCAGTGATGTGAAACTCTTTTACTGTGTAGGAGCTTGATTCAGCAGACTATTGGAATATTGACAAATCTCAACAGAATTCAAGTGTATGCGTATCTTTCATTCCCAAGCTTCGATGCCAGCCAACTCAATCAACTTACCACAGGTCACTGTCCATACGAACTGTCAAAATCATCAGTTCTACTACTAATGCTATTGGTTACGGTAATTGTCACAGTTACTATAACCTACCAACATGTTTAGCGCAAAACACTCCAGAAGACGTCTTCCCAACCACCAAGCTGGCTCTACAACCTGTTTTCAACGAGAGTTGTATATGGTGAGTATTCACTTGTTGGCCTATGAGATGACCTGCTAGTGTTCTGCTTTTATTCATCATAGTTCTGGGTCACCTATTAAACTATCCGTCCCTCAGATGCTCTTGCAATATTTGGGACAGATCTTTCCAAGAAAACCTTACCGACGCCCTGCTAAAATTTGAAAACTTACGAATGCTTTTCATCTTCACGGTCACACGTAAAATGGTGCTAACACAATATCTCCTAATATATGGTCAGTTTTGAAATTGTTGCATCCGTTAAGTTTGGTGAGTTCATCGCACTTCCGTGTAACCGTTTTTTACCATCTATGAATGGAATATCTTTCGAAGCAACAAATCAAGGGATCCAGCATGAAAATATACACAAATGACAGATTTGTGCCTACCATCACTAGGCATTTCTGTGGACAGTGACGTACAGAATTGGTACTGTACGGACTACGAGACATGCAATGAATCGAGTTCGATCTAGGAACTGTTTTCGTGATACGGCTAATCCGTTACGAGCGAGGATATCACTAAAACAGGTCGGTCATATTTGGTCTAGTTTGAGGATCAGTGAGTTATTACCCTGACAAATGTGCCACATTTAAACCACTTGTGAACATCATAAATGATGTCATACAAGTAATCTTCAAAGTCAAGCTTCTCAAATTAATTCACTCGGTGCACAACCGAGATGGCACATAATTGTTAGAAACACTTTTATTCTCCCCTTGTGTGCTAGCAGAGTAGTGAATAGAAAATCATCACACATTATGTAAATGAGCATCAACGACTGTGAAGGATTGTGTGGTGTAACTGCACTAACATCAAATCCACTCTGATAACACAAGCCACTGAACTGGGACCTGCAGGTAGTCAACAACTAATTAGGTGAGTGAAAAAGATGCAACACAAGTTGAAAATTTAATTATGAAGCTACTAGGCGGACGTTTGAACAAAACTAATTCATGAACCAGATTCAATGAATGGGCACTTTTCTAGCTCGAACGCTAGTCTTTATCTCAATCTCGACATTGTCTTTGCTGTGCGTTATAAATTATTGGCGAGCTTATGGTTATCAACGTCAATGACGGTGTGCTGTGTGTATGATAACGTAGATCAGTGAATTTAAAAGAAAATAAACTATCGGAGGCCAATGCAGATGATTTAACCCACAAAACGCACTCAATTTTGTGGCTTGTTTGAATGTGAACTGCCTTGTCTCTTCTTCTTCTTCTTCTCTCTATGGCCCTTGTCGATTGGTTAAGTTGTTGAAACATACAGATGTGTAACGTTCTTATTCTTGTCACATTTTCACCTCTCTGTTCTCTTGATTTTGGCGTCCAACAGACTGTTTATCAAAATGTACACGTCACCTTCCTCAGGCAAACGTATTTCAAACAAACCAGGTGAGACATGAATAGCACACCTCCGATTGTATCTCGCTGTGTATGCATCTTGTACCTGTGTCCAGCTAATTGGTATCTGCAAACATGTTGATGTTAACATAAGTTGCATTCTTCACAATGATAAATCTATCCAGAGTGAGAAACCAACGTAATTTCCATAAAGTCTGGGAACAGCTAGGCTGAATTGGATTTGATATCAAAATGGTCACTTGCAACTCCTAAGACTGATAAATTTTGGTTAGTGTTCTCCCTGAAAACCAGTTTTCAGTACATAACTTATAAAGATGTTGACCATTAATAGTAAATGTTATATTCCGTGGACTGCATTCATTAGAACGCAAATGTTAACTGCATGTTTTCTTGAATGTAAATGGTACAGGTCAACGGAAAATATCGTTCCTCATTCTGTCTCGAAATGGACTGAAGTATACCTTTCGTTAAGGAAGTAAGGCTCAGTAATAGACACTCAACAGTTAACGAACTGATCAACTTACAGCAATTGTTCCACCGTTAAAGGTTATATGAACACAATAATTTCCATGTTGAATTCCACTAACAGACAAGCAGCCAAATCGATCTCTTTATTCTCCATTTATTCTAGTGGAAAGGCATTTTGTTTTACAGCAGCTGTGCGTTACGGGCTTTTTAGCAAAAGCTATTGTTGAATACTCAGAATGTTCTCGTATCTGGATCTTGCTTAGCAATCACTGGCCACCTGAAATTCTTGATTATTGGCGGACATCACACGGAATCATCCCTACATTTTGTTTAGGCTTGATAAGACGTTTGATGTTCATGGTATGCATATAAGCTACGCTAATGATACCATGGAACACTCTCATGAGCAACTATCCGTTATACTTTGATCATGACCAATGAGCAGCCGACTTTGCTAACCCACACGTCTTTAACGAGCGTGCAAGGTACCACTTGGACGCCAGACCAAGGTTATTTGAACTGACAGGGCTATCAGAGTCAAGGAACTCAGTAGACATCTCTTAAACGTGCGTAGTATACACAAGTGGGCTATCAAAACACCTGATTCCAAATGGGTGCGGACGATAGTGAGACAGCGTATTACCAATCACGCGGTCATTCACACGTGCTTGACTACATTTATTGCTGCTTTTCGAAGCACGTATCATGCGAGAGATGAAGGAAAGTAATAGGTTACGGGTTGCAAATTGGTTCGAACCAAACCAGTTTGCAAAGCTTATCATCGTGTATCCACCCGGAAAGTTGCGAAATCAGAGGACTATAAGAAGAGCGGTTTTATAATGTATAATCACCATTCACTCTCTATTTTTGACGTGTATCACAGCATCCTGAAGAGATGTTCTCTGCAACAGTCGTTCCTATGACCTTCTTTGCTGTTTCCTTCAATTATTATAAGATACCTTTGAAAGAGTAATGGACAGGTGAGTTTCGATTCTACGTAGCTATAAGCGCTTTTGCACCTGAGGCATTGAGTACAACAAATGAGCGCTGTTTGCGCCTATAAGCTAACGTACTGATTGAACAGTCTACACAACGCACTTCAGAGTTACGTAAATTTCGGTCTTCACTGAAGAATTGGATGGAAGGTTAATCGTGGTTGAGTAATTAAGCCCTGTATGACTAAGTTATTTCAAAATGTACGAAACGATTATTTACTATTTTTGTCTGCAAACGAAATGTGCGTGTCACTTTTTTCGGAAAACTGACAATAAAACTGTTATCCAATAGGGAAGCTTGTGATCCGTTTCCAATTTGTTGTCTAAGCGATTGGTTTTATTGACCCAATAACAAGGAAATTATATTCGGTCAGATGGAAACTCGATTAAGGAAACCACATTTCATAGGGGCGTTCGCACGAGGAATGTGAGTTAAGTTTCTGCTGTAGTTTATCAGTTTTAAGGGAATATTTTGACAGGCGGTTTTATATTTCATTGTGCCATGATATTTGCTCGTGTCAAATGGTGACAAAAGATGTTTAGTGGAAGAAATTGTATTTAAAACGGACATTTTTTATGTACTGCGGAGGACCATATTCAAGCGCACTGGTTTCATTAATTCCGTGTTTGCAACAACAGTGTTAAGCTGTTATACGCGTTTGCACGGTCATGTGATATCAGAAATGTGTTCGACATAATAGTAATGCTGACAGAAGTGCAAAAATTAATTTCTGGTTTCGCAGAATGTCAACTCCAGGAAACGTGTGGTCTATACTCCATGTGCTACCGGAATTGCACTCAACATGAGCAGTTATTCGGCTGGAATCATTGCATATCCGATACTCACCATCGCTGGCAAGGAAACTACTCCAACTGTAAAAAGATTGCCCAAATACTGAATTTAGCAGGAAACAAACTGTTGGCAAATTTCATATTAATACAGTCATATATTCATATCAATAATCTTATAAAAACAGAGTTGCTTGAAAACTACAAACCCATAACCTTTCGTGTAAACTACGGAGTGGAAACGTACAAATACACAGCCAAGCGCCCCTATTAGAAAAGCGAACTTGAAATAATTTAATCTGACAATATATTCGGTATAGAGAATTTCGGCATACAATATCAACCCAGTTCACGGTAGCGATTTTCTCCTTTTCCATTATGTACATGATAGCTGGTGAAGCACAAAACCAGAATACAATCGCTTATACATTCAAGTAGATGAAGCAGTTTTCTGTCTTTCTGTGTGCACAGTTTATATTCCTTGTTGTCTTGAACCATTTCATTGGCAGCAACATTTCCAATAATTATTTTTGATGAGTTTGCCATTTGTTGTGTTGGCTTCTTTATTAGGGTAATTGAAGTTGACAAATAAAGTGAGACCGTGCAATAAGTCATACTATTATTCCCGTTCTATTTTTTATATTGGATAACTCACTAGCCTTGTACGATCATGAGTACAGCCAGATTCATCGTGTCAGCAAGCAGCTGAGGTAATGCCTCCCAGTAACTTGTACTCGCTGCGAGATCCTGCCGCATACGTGTATATTCACGGCCTTTACAATTCACGGCAATACGTTCGATCATTAGAGTCTACATATCTTTAGAATTGATCTGAGGTTATAGTTTAATGTTCATACAGCAACGGTTTCAAATAAGAATAGCATTTCACACTGATACACATTCTCTAAGCTTGCTTATCGGTAGCTCTTTATTATAAGTGCAAATACTAATTTGGTCTGATCTGGCCGAAGGGAACAAGTAGATAGTGGTAGTGTGTGTTACTCAGCTGTCGTTTGCATCGTAAATATAGCTACAACGAACGTAGATGTGCGAAGAAGGTTAATGTTCTCCTTATCATGAATTCTTTTACAGAACGGCGTTCGTCATTATGCATGCCAAAGGACGTATCCGAGGCAGATTGTCTCTTCTTGTTACAGACCTGAGCTTAAGTGCGTTCATTACTCGGAAACTCTAGTGCGTACCGTCGTTTGTATAGTGAGAAGTAAGGAAATTTTGCGAAGTCCAGACGATTCCTACTCGATACAACTCTCTGGCCGAGTTGCACATTTTATTCACACACACACCCAGTCTGTAACTGAGAATAGAAGCAGCGGCCCAGAGTGAGGGGCGTTGTGCGATTAACCTAAAATCAACGCGCGTATTTTTAAGGAGAAATCCAAAACCACTAGACCTCCAAGTAATTGATATATATGTAGTAGAATTTGAACATCAATTTAATGTCAACCTATTGGAGAGACGATTAATTGGTCTACTAGGTCTGTCGAATTCTGTGAATGGAGGAATGTATATTGGTAATGGTATACATCAATGTACTCATGACACATAATTCGTATGATGTCCGTCAGCGTCCCCCAAGATAGAAAATCCTCGTCTTGTATGGAACGGAGACCTTCGTGTGATCGTGGTTCACAAGATCTACAGATTTTCTGGCGATGGAATTCAATGGCGCTGATTGAAAATTACACCTCTGGGGTTTATTCTAACCAAAGCTGCCGGAAGTTACTAGCGTTTGAAAAACTGTCACCCCTGCTGGAAGTTCCGGAGTAAATTTGGTGACTAGGTTTAGGAAATTAGATGACTAACATCATCAGCACTGCTACATCTTTTGTTATGTGAGTATAATCGCAACCGCAAGAAGCCGATTGCATAGTCCATTCAGTGGCGTCTTCAACAAATTAAACCTGTCCATTCAGTCGAGAACCAACGTGTTCCTGTCTGAGGTATTCTGAATCAGTTATGATGGCAAGTATTATCATATGCTGGAGGTGTTTTTCGCACGTATTTTGTTGCCAAGATAAGAAAACCAACTCTTTGCATCATGGTCAATTAAAATATGTGCGTCATCATTTGTTCATAAACAACAGTTACATTATCACATCATCGATTACAATGACATATTTCTTTGAAGTCGGTTTGCAAGAATATGTTCGAGGATTTGGCTTTCGGATTAGGTGAATGCCCTAAGCTGAAGCATGCGACTGTTTCATGCAAACGAACACAATACACCTTTATACTGTAATAAGTATTATGTGAAAGCAATACGTACACGATAAAATTGCAAGTTATCTTTGTCACATTCCACCTTGTCCACGTGATCAGCAAAGTATACAATCTTCCCGCGCTAACAAATAAACAACCAACTTGTTAAAGCGTCTTTATTAATTGTGGGAACAGATATAAACTCATGCACATTGCAAAAAATCTATATGTGGTAAATTTCAAACAAAATGAACATCTAAACAACTCACCGATAATCGTAGAAACACATTATGAAGGTGGTTGCATCACAAGCGTGACAAGCACATCCGACTTCTTTAGTTTCCGTCTTCACTGTCTTCGTAGATGTTTGGCATAACAAAATTTAGCAAATCTCATTAATTTTATGTAAATAATGAAGATCAAACTCTAAACATTTGGTAGAAAATCGGTGGCGATATCACTATTCTGTTCTAAACGATCCACTATTGGTTTACTTTCGCAAAAAGAGATGCCTCTTGAAGACGAAAAAAATCATAGATATTTTCTTATGTGACAGATATTTAGGTGGCAGTTGGTTCTGTTTTCATTATCCTATATGTCATCACGTGATTTGTATTAGATTTTTGGGTTATTTTGTGTTTGCGAAGGACAAAGGGTTCAGAGTTAATTTGGAGCAATTCACGGTTACAAAATCATAGGATGCTCAGACCTACAGAGATTACAAAATGTTTTCAAGCATATCTATATGTTTGTATTATACATGATAACATTTGACTTACGAACTCGAGGAATTTTTTATGAAGGAGGGTTTTCTCGGCGTCTGAGTTATAGTTTCTTGTTTTCCACAGCTCGCGATAGAAACTGAATAGCACACATGTACAATCCGAAAAAATCTATAGTTGGTTTTGCAAGCACTTGTTACAACATTTTTATAAGAGTTTAGTCGATTTTGTATCTGTTGACTATGAAATTTGCTGCTAACATTAACATGCGAGCTGCAAACAACGTAAAATATTCATTGCAAAATGCTATTCGTATACTACTGATTATTCTCAATTGTTTGTTGGATTTTAACACACCTGTCTAGTGTTTTGTTCTTCTAAATGCTTCAGTGTTCACTGAGTGTAATTGACTATTCACAAAAATGTACCGCTTTGCGATTTCTACTGACATCTTTGTGTAAACCTGAAAACGTTGATAATGTTACTACCTCACAAATGAATGCAACTGTGCGTCAGTTTATAACGATGTGGTTGTGCCTAATTTGAAACCCACAATTGGGTGGTCAAAACGGTTTCTTCGAACGTGCCATTTTAACAACACAGCTGGAACAAATAACGTGGTAGCTTCTTTTCAACTTTGAATCCCACAGTAATACAAGACGTTATGTGATTGACATGGATATAGTTAATTGTGAACGATACATTTGTTAAACCAACTGTTCTTACTTAGTAGTATATCGACCGATCTTTAGTTTTTCGAGATGAGATGGGACAAATTCTCACTTAACTTGACATTAATATAGTTGGTGTGAACACGCCTGGATGTCAGTACTCAAGATTAGCTAATGGTCGGCACGAAGATACATTTCAAATTCAATTCTGGCTGACATGGTTTACAGTTTTGCTTTCCGGTTACTTCTTTCAGCCAAACTTCTAAGTTGTTTGTTGAATTTAGATGAGAACCAACTGTGAAAATTCAGGGCTTCGGCTGAATTCGAATCAGCGACAAAAACACCATGCCTGAACGCGGCAAACGCTCTACCAGCTGGGCTAAGAAACCCCGCCAGGAGCTCCGAATTTTCACATGTGCATTCGGTTACACACACGTCCCATTGTCTCATGTGGAATCCGCCAAATGATCCGTGGGATCAACTGCCCCGACAGCATTTCTCAAACAGTTCACGCTGAAATCCACCAACGCCACTGTTGAGCATAGAATTCGCATTACTAATAAGTGGTGTGGCAGATTTATGAATTTGGATGACACCGACCTGTGAAAAGT
>JTDE01004444.1:24665-49145 GCA_014338405.1 Paragonimus skrjabini miyazakii
CATTCTGAACAGGTGTACTCCGCTCGCCTATCCTGTGTACTGGTAGTTGCCTGCACGGAGGTGCCGGCGGTAATTCCATTGTCTTGATCGATTGTAACCAGTACGATTAAAACCAGGTAGAGTGGTTGGCCCTATCTGGAGTTGCTGAACTCTTAGCCGGTCAAGGTTTGCATCGAGACCGCCGAGTCGACACCACGAGGAGGTGGTTCAGCGCGCCGACTACTACTACTACGGGACAGCTGCAACTCATGTGATAACAAACATTATTGATTGACTTGTCGGTTTCGAAAGACCAAGTGTCACGAGTGTGGTAAGATAGATCACACTCAGGTCGTTTGTTTGTTCTAGACTTGATTAGAAGAGCACAATCATTCATTCGACTTCTAATTTATTTATCTTGCTGTAACTTCTACTAATTCTATGCAACATAAAACACAATCATTCACTGTTAGCAGTGGTCTCGAACATTCCTTCATTTTTGATGTCGCAGTGTTCAATTTTCTGTTTTTGATGATCAAGTGAAGCCACCTACTATTGCCATTAAACCTGATGATATATCTGTTAAAGGCATTATCGAAAACGCTATACCCTATTTTTGACAATTGTTAATTCCGCTCACAGATAATCAGTCTTTCACTAATACGTGATCAATCTGTCAGTATTTCTAGTTCACCTATTATCGATTCAATAGTACGAATATTTTGAAATTCTTTTTGTACTGCTCGTTGAATCTTCTGAAACTGAAACTTCTGCTCCTACGTCTGTTTCATATTTGAATCCAGTCAGTGGAGTAGTATCTGCAATCAAACCGCCGCAGACAGGAACTTCTGGTCGTGTAAAAGAGATCTACCGTCAGAGCGATAAACTGAAAATGTTTTTCTTCCAGGTTATGCCATTATTGACACTTATGTGAGCAAAATAAGTAGAACGTAATTATGTCTGTCAAATGCAGTCATTACAACTTACGAGCGTTGTTTTCATGACACCTTATGTGTGATAACTAAGGACTACAGTATCATCAACTTTCTCTGAACATTTAACTCAGCATATTAATAATATAGTATAGCTTGATCATGTGAAAACTGCACAGGAGGCAGACAAGGATTGGTCCATATATATTTACCTCAATAGTTTACTTCATTCAAGCCAAATGCGAGTGTTATGCGGCATTGGACAGCATGAATGTTAACATCCGTGGAGAGCGACAAGCCGATATAGACTTTTTCCACAATGTGCTTGTAGACTTTGACCATTCTGTACGATCGACCTGAAAAGAGATGTAAACGACCAAAATAAAACACAAATCTTCTTCTTTAAGTGAGAGGTGTGGTCCAGTTGCGTGTGACTATCTGTTCAACCCCGTCTTCCTGGCATGGTGGAGGGATAGACTTTCATTTTCTACAAATAACCTTTGCATATAGTCATTCATTTGCCCATTCCGGGTCTCATAAATTGGTCGTACTACCGGTCGATTGTCATGTGTGGACTTTATGCTCTGTGGTTGAACATTTTTGTGATTAAGACAACTTTAGGATCTACTGAATGAGTTAAATGAATCGATTGACAAAACTCCACCGAATTTGTGATCCGTTGCTGCGATGTGTTTAACAACCAATATCTTTGAATTACGATGAGCCAGTTTATCAACCTGAGACCGGTTAACCAAGAGCTACTTCTACCGTTTCGCAGTGTGTTCGGTTCAATTCAAACCTGGCCTCTTAGCAAGACGATGCTCACGCGAACTTACTAGAAGTCGTTGTTTGCACAAGAATGGTTGAGGTAACCTAACGAGTTGTCATGGTTTCAGTTTCGTAACACTTGATGTGTTTGAAGGCATGTCTAGTCTCGGATTATTTCAACTTCATGATGTAAGTAGTTGGCATGTGTGGAATGGTTCCAGGAATACAGAAATTAAGTAGTTAAATTAGCTCAACCCCAGATCTGGCTTTGACGCAATAGTAATAACAACCGAACTAGGCAAAGCAAGTAATTTATCCCTCGAGCGCAATTGTACAACTTATGGTCAGCAATGTAATGAAACAATAGTAATGAGAAATGGGTTTATTGACAATCACCACATCCTCCGTAGTTTAAATGAAAGTCCGGGCAGTAGTGCTGACGTTGCTTCTTTTTCACACGTTTAGGAATTCTAGTCTGCGCCGAACCGATTGCAGATACTCTTTCAGAAACAAAACTTTCAGTCTCAGGAGATTTAACAGACAATATAAGGGAAAGCTTCAAAATATTCATGCACTTAAGACCGATAATGGATGGACCAGAATTAATAACAAAAAATGGACATGAATAGGTTGCGGACTGCACTTCTGTGAGTAAAAGTTCACATTCGCCAAGAATAGGTAAAGCATGTCCAGTAATACCCTTAACAGACATGTTGGCAGCTTTCAAGGTAAAAGTAGGTTCCAGTCGCTTCACGCAAACGAAAGAAATAAAAGATTCAATACTACCGGTGTCAACGATGGAGGAATGTTGGGGACGACCGTTAACAGTAAACGATTGTGTTATATGGTGCGGAGAATCAAGAGAATTGGTAGAAATCACAGTAAAAACAGTGGATTGAAGGTCGGAACTCAAGTTATCATCGTCACACCTGGAACGTGTAAAAGAGGACTTTGAACTACGCAAACTGATTGAATGTGCCTGCTACCAAATGACGTACAGTCGATCCACTGGCGAGTAACATACGAGTCGGGCACAGTGTGACTATCATCAATTGCATTTCCATTCTTTACTTTTTCAGACAGCCGCCTATGCTGACCTTGCGATAGTCTAACGTTGTTGTGTATAAAACCATCGATTCATCTTTCATAGCAGCTTTGACATACTGATACTGCTCACATAATGTCCTAACTCACTGGAAAGTTGAATTCGGAAGAAAATTTACTCCAACAATCAAACGGTCGCGGAGTTGAGTATGTAATTGATCTTCGAAATTACACCGAGCAGCTTGAGTCTGAAGTTCGATAATAAACTGTCTGATGTCCTGATTTTCTTTTCTCACGAGCACATGAAATTTAGCTCGTTCAGCTGCTTAAAAGGTTACAGGTTGGACATGTGAAAGCAGCAGTTTCTTCAAGGATTCGTAAGGAAGAGAAATCGGTGAATCAGGAAATGACAAGTTTCTCACCAAGCTGTACGCATCTTTGCCAATTACGGTGAGGAAGTGAGCGGCTTTCTTTTCCGTTTTCATCTCTTTGCCTGTGAGACACCATGTTTCGAAGCGTTCTAAATAATCTTCGATTTCTCTTGACCATGTTTGGCTATTCAGAATTTCAAGTGGACAGGAATCCATCGTAAGAAGTTACAGAAGTCCGCAACGCTAACTGTGATGGTTCCAGGAATACAGAAATTAAGTAGTTAAATTAGCTCAACCCCAGATCTAGCTTTGACGCAATAGTAATAACAACCGAACTAGGCAAAGCAAGTAATTTATCCTTCGAGCGCAATTGTACAACTCATGGTCAGCAATGTAATGAAACAATAGTAATGAGAAATGGGTTTATTGACAACCAACACAACGTTTCATTGCGAAGGGGGTGTCAAATCACCCCAAAATGTCCTGTGTCTGTTCTACTAAAGTAACAAAACTGTTCATGAAATTGTCTACTTAGCACCAAGGAAGCTCTTCGATAGGGTGGGATTCGTAATACAGACTACTGTCAATACCATTCATATTCGGTTCCACAACGTTGATTTCTGCGCTGAAAAATAGTGCGTGCGGTTCTTCATCCTTCCCTGCTGTACGATAAATTAAATGCACTACATATGTCATTGGGTGGGTAAATGTTTTCCGATTCTCGATTTAACTGGACCAGATAAATAAGTTCCCTCGATTTCGGATGCCAATCGGTGTTTATATTCCAAATGAATCGCTGGATCATAGTGGGCAGAACCTCCAACATATGCACGGAATATTCCCTATTCAAAACCGATCTGCCACGGCGATACTGTTGTAGACAGCAACGTATATCGTGCCCAGATTGTAAAAGTCTAACTTGTGTGCTCACGAAACATCGTATAGGTCCTACATTGTATACTGCCTACCATAGTTTATCCAATTGAGACCTATTCGGATGTGAACTCGATTGACGTGGTGTTACAATCCTTTCGGCCCTATTATGTACAAACTGAATGATTTCCTGTCACGTATGCAGCGGATGATCTCGGTGTTCCTGAATGCTCTGGGTGAGATCACTAGCATGAATATTCTTGCTAAATGGCGATCACGTTAGTAAGTCTTTCGTACTCTATTCATCGATTCAGAGGTGCCTGTTTGGAAAATTTAAGAACCATCATTACAGGCATGTTTAGAATGCGTTGTTTAATTGCATCGGACCTTTTCAGTAATGCTTCTGGTTTGTGAAATCCTCCTTCAAGCGAGATTGACAACATGAAACCTATTTAGCAATTTCTCATTTTGTCCAATTACACCAAATTGGTAGCTGCTTCGTTTCATTTTTAACCACGTGCTGTAACACATCCCAACGGCAGGAAGATATGGGATATATACGTTGATTTCACACTGCATCTCAAAACAGCCCATATTGAGTATTTTAGGCGTTATGCCGTAATCTCGTTTATCAAGTGGATGATTAAGCGTACTTAGTGGTGAATCGGTTTTCAATGATTTCTTGTGAACAGCTTCATGAAAAGTTGACATTGTTGAAGAAACTGCTTGTATATTTGAAGTTGAATATGTAACATGGAAAGCCTCAATGGTTGATGCTCGTAGCGTTGCAACAGACGACGACAACGGAACTTGTAAATTAGAACCGGACCGCCCAAATGTTAAGACATTTTGAAAACAAGTCACGATGATGTTCTGGTTATTTCGTTTTACATGTTGTTGCAACGTAGGAACCAAACATTGTTTACATTTCTGAGTCAACGTTAATGAATAAACAACTGGAAAAATTAAGATAATTGCTGTCCCGTCGCAGTATACGTTTTCATTTGTTGTGGTAACTACAGTCAAGTGAACTTTGTATTCCTAGACCTGGAGAACTGAAATAATACCATGTCCTATACATTGGATACTTAGCCTACCAAATCACATAATTGTACAGGACTTGGTGACGCAATGGAAAAAGATTGCAATATTTTACTTTAAGTTCAACCTACTGGAGATTGCTAGTTCCGAGAATCTAGTGGTTCTTCGAACTGCCCCAGTTCTACTCGCAACGCCTCTGTGTATGCTGGATCAGGAACAGTCATGTCTGTGACGAAGCGAGCGCGGCAACGTGCTGAGCCAGTTGAGCAAGCGCTTGCGATATGACAAAATACGGTCGTGCAGGCGAGTTTCTTACCGACAACGTGATATGGTACGAAAGTTTTGAAAAACTATATGGAAGGAAATAACAACAAACGTCGATGTTGACTCAACCAAATGTACAGGTTTCGAGATGAACGATTCGAGCTAGCGTGACTAAATACAACTGGTCACGTAATGGCGGAGCGATATAGCGCAACACACAAACCACGGTACATAAAAGATTCAGCATTGCAGATAAAGACGAGCAAACTACGCGAGAACAAGTTTTAACAGGTACATGGTATATGGTAAAAATCAGAACTATCGCCAGTCCTCGGGAGGTGAACTACTAAAACTAAGATAAACGTTTTGGTTTAACGATGAAGTAAATTTGTACAACGCGGTGCATAAATGTCTTGTATATTTGAGGCAAAAAACAGTATGTCGAGTTACGTTAGCATTCAGCGTTTCGCGCAGACGTGTCTGAAATTCTATTGGACATCACATGATATAATACTGCTGACATAACTCCGCGATTGATTACGTGAATATTATATGTAAATAATAGTAGGACGACGTGAACGCAAATGTACACATGATGGGTAGAAGAGGAAAGTCAGAAGTCTCAATGACCAACTTAACAACAAACATTGCAGTAATTCGTTGATGGCACGAATACATCCTGAAGTCGACTTTCTCGGAAAGTGTTCAGCACAGCCACGTGCACGTTTGTACCCGAATGCATTGCACGATTCCAAATCTGTTTTATTGAATCCACAAGATGTTGAACATTGAGTGAATGGATATTGCTAATACGCATTTCAGTAACTCCCTTCGTTTCCGTAGTGTGATAACATCACTGGATTTATTCGCATCCAGAAAGATAATTATGTTCCATTTAATGCGAGCCACTCAGTTCGAGACAAATAATCATTCATTGATGCATTTCACTCATTTTGAGTTATACTTTGTCATAAACGGTCAACCTAGGCCTGTTCATTACTGCACATAATGTCACATTGACGTTCACCTACTGGCAGACACTTCGTCAGAAAATGAATCAGTGTACTTGAAGTTTGCGAACATGCTGACAAAGATTGTCTTGCGATACGCGTTTGTGTACAAAATTTGATACTGGCACAGTTGGCTTTGAGAAATATACCCAAGTTCCATAAGATTGTGATTGCTGATGTGTTGAAATCATTATCAAACTTGCCACTCTCCAGCCCAGAAACAAGTGGGAAGCCGGCTAGTATAAGAATGTCTAAATTTCAACAATACTGCACGAATTTCCAAAAGTAACAAATGTTTCCGAATCTTCTTTCCGGATAGCACGAAAACGACAGTGATTGCACACAGAATTGGAGATAATTCTGTACATGGGGGAATCATGTAACATTTCTTGTTTACTTGCGACGAAACAAACCAATCGTCACTGGAATATAACGTTCTTGAATATGGTAGTGTCGTACGGGCTCCGCTAGTGAAATTAACCGGATGGAATGACGAGTTGCATGCGTTTGTTACCAGCCATATATAGAATTGATTTATAGTGATCGAAATTTTCTCCTCAATCCTAAGTTAGCTGCTAGAGGAAACCGATTGCTGTCTGTCGTGAATAGTAAATGCGGATACCACAGGATGCCGCAATTCTGGTCATCATGCTTTGAAGTGATGAAGTGCTTTGTATAAATATTCCCCTCAGAAGAATTTGAACCGTCTTCCCTGCTTGATAGTCTGCGTCGTTCGAAAACATCTTTTTGTCCAAGCTGCCAGGTGTTGAACTGGCGTTCGATTTTGTTTGTCGACCACAGACTACTGAACATAGTGTACTGTACTATTCGTGTTTGTACAAAGTATACTGACATACTCAACGTACCATCTCAGTGTCTGAGCAAGTTAGCATTTTAGTGATGAAACAAATTTCATAGTCTCTTCCAAAGGTGAAGTGAAGTGGAATATGTTTTACGAAATCCCCAAAAGACACTGTTTAGTTGCATAACAAAAGCATGTACATATCGACGGCAAATCTAGTGTCAAAACCCATGCAATGCAAGGTAGTGCATAGGAGCACAGAAATCAAGCGAAGTATTCTTACTGGAAAATGAGAATTGCGATATTTCAGTCAACCAGTACACGTTGTTCACGTGACACAGAAGGTTAGGTTAACACTTCACATAATCGAAAACCACAGATACTTATTTACTAGAAACATATGTTCAACAATTCCACCCACATGTCAAAGATTTTAACAAATAATTTTCGCTTGAACCACTAAGTTATTCACACTTTGGTGTGTCTGACAAACTCGGACTCTACACGTTCATAATCTGGTCATGTGGTGTTTGCTTCAGGTATGTGGAGACATGCACTCTGAATGTCTTCAGGACACCAAAGTATTCTGCGAAATCTGACGTCCTTCACAATCGACAGTATTTATTACTGAAATCTGGCAGTGTTGACTGGACCTTAGTCAGTTTTACAACAATGCACTTTAAAAGTAAAATGTTGAATATTCAACAGAATTTCATTGAACTCTCCGATCTTAGGTGGTACACACCGACGATCAGTTCACTGTTTTTTGGCAGGATAACTTCCAAAGAGTTGCTTCAATTGATTGGAAACGATGATCACTGGAAGGCCAAATTACATATAAATGTAAAGATCTATGACATTCTTGTTCACATGGTTGATATTTTAATTCAAGCGACAAAGATGAAACAAAATGAAACAAAACGATGGGTCCATTGTGCTGGGAACTTTCGCATATTACCCAGTTGAACGACCGAATAAATCAAATAACATAATCAACCAACATTGTGATAATCAGTATGTATTGTGGGGCAAACAGAAGGATGGTCATTTGAATGAGTATTATTTATCTATATTTTACATCGCTATTGTGTTATAGCGTACTATAAAGTCAGTTTGGTGAAGTACACCGTGACAGGTACTGACTCAACGCAAGTATTGCTTGGTTAAAATCCTTTTCCAGTGTAATCGTCGTAAGTTTTCGTATGTGAAAGATTCTAAAACACCCGTTCTTCCTGCTTGCTTGGCTAATAAGCCAACCGCTTTTTTGTCAACACCAGGAGCTAATAGACCGTATCTGTTTCTCCTATCGAGACAATCGGACAGCTTGATCATTAATCGTAAGCAAAAGTGGTTGAGAGTTCACATATGATAATTCGGTCGTGTTTAATGTGAGGTCAATGGCGCATTGGTAAACACAGTAGCCTCATGAACATGGGTGGCCGTGGTTATAGTCTTGGCAGTGGCGAGGATATGCGCTACTGACGAGCTCTAATGAGAGCGAAACTTGAGTCTAATGCTTCTTTTTGTAATGAGCCGGCTGGAAAGTCTATGGGAATTCAAGAGCTGCGATCAATTGTGGGTGATGTTCAACTTGAACTTGAAAAACACCAAAATCATTGTGAACTTTTGTGGAAGCTCATCTAACCTCAATGGTTATGAAGTTGAATAAGATCACTCGGAAGATAACTGGCTGTCTGAATTGAGTGACAAGACCATGCGCTCCGTACTTTTCTAATAGGTTATGTTCCAAATTCCGGGTATAAAATCGAAAGATATCCGAAGATACTTCAATTCTTATCCAACTTCCACCAAGGTTAGCGAGGATATGAATCGAATTCCTTGTATTTCATCACACCAATAAACCTAGTCGGTTATCACATGATTCTTTCTCACCAGCGGAAAGGGCTTCCTCGTACACCGAAATCTTCCATTTTTCGATGTGAAGAATACAGATGTGGGGATCGGATAAAACGTTCATAACGTTCGTATGCATAATTGATTAGCCGGTTTCCACTGAGCAATAACGTGTCCCGGTTTCTGCATTTCTATAACAACCGTGAAAATGATATAAACTGTTTAGCGAACAGTTATTGAGGGACAAGTAGAAAGTTCATTCGAGCACCGTTATATGAACCAATTTCAACGTATACCCACGACTGAAACTCGCTAAGCGCTGCTTACGACCTTATATTTGCAGACAAGGTGGTAGTAGTGTTGGCATCATAATCTATGTTTACAATTATCACGTTGATCACAGATACATCAAACATTGGCATGGGTGCTGCTTTGGAACAGAAGGGTTATCGGACCATTATCGGACTATCATATTTGTTGAATAAAGCGGAGTAGGAATATTCACACTACACTAGGTTGTCAGTAGATCGCACAGATAGTTATTTGGTATTAGATCCAAAATTGTTGTCAGTTTATCCGCACAAATCAGCTGTCAAAACATCGTTAGCAATGACACAGCATTGGGGTCTGGTTAGAGGAGGCTACGATTAGGAAATTATTCATCGTTCTGGTAGAAAAACTCCTGAAGTAGATTTTCTGTCACGGTATTCTAGTTCACTGGCTGCTGAAGTTCGCTTGCTTGCTTTGTCAATCTTTAAGGTAATCCTGGAAGACTTGATCGAGAAAACCGAAAGCAGTCATAGCACGGTAGTTGCCGCGATGACCAAGGGTTGGTCATCAGGTTTGAAGAGGGAACATCCAGCACTGTTTCAGAACCCAGGAGAGTTATAAATCAACTTGACAGTGTATTGCGTAAAGGATATCAGTTGGTCATTCCACCACCTCAACGAAATGCGGTATCAGACGATTCGCATGAAGGCAACTTGGGTGTGGAGAAAATCCAATCATTCGTTTGGCAGGTTGGTCAGTGGCCGGAGATATGCCCGGATGGAAAGAACGTTGCAATAGACTGCCATTCCCGTTTGGACAAAATGAAGACAAGACACTCTGGCGAAACAGTCAACTACCATGACAACGTGTGCATGCGGACCATTGTGGATAACTTCTTCGCGATCATTACGTTTCGATGTTCATTTATTCTTACTCACGGTGGACAGAAGCATTCATTTTCTCCTCACCTTCTACGTCACTTACCATACAAGCATCTCGTGAATGTTCCACTCGAGAGGGAAGTCCGCAGGTCTTGATGACGGACAACAACTCAAGACGTTGTTTCGCGGAAATGGAACAGTTGTGTCAAACCATCGGGTGTTGTCATCTGCGTACGGCACCCCAACATCAATGTCCCAATCGTGCCGCGGAAATTCCGGTGTGAACGCTTAAATATGCCGTGGGTTCTATTAATCCGGAAACGTTCGCTGAGTTAGACGTATTTCTTGGTAACTTTCTAATTCAATACAGGTCCTCAGCCTTTGACTGTTTCGTATCACGACGCGTGGAATCACAAACTCAACCTCATTAACGCTGAAATAAGAACGCAGTTCCATTTTTCCAGCTTAATCGTGAAATATTCATCAGGACCAACTTCAAATATGGAAAGGGACTGGCAGAGTTTGCGTGTTCTGGACGACCATTTCATGGCTTACTATTGCGCAGTGAGAAAACGGTTTGCATACATTTTAGTCAGTTGTGCATCATTTCAAATTAAAGGGATTGGCCGCTCAGACTGCTCATTTCCGTCACGTCAGGCAGGGAGTTGCATGAGTTATCGGGAGTTTTGATAGCCAAGAATGTGAGGATCAGACCACCTTAAATCTGACGGAAATCCAATGAACAACCGTTCATTTCCGTAAACTCTGTCTCACACGTATTCGCTCGCAACCAATGATTAGCTTTATCAGCAAGCCGTTGAAAATTCGCGAAGATCACTTTGTCCTTCTGAAGACAGATTTGCGGGACAGCATATCCACGTCTCAGTTGAGGCCAAAATCAACTTACCATGAAAAGGTGTGAAACGAGAGGAATCAAGCTCTCCGAAGAGACGCCTGGGTGACGCCAAGGCTTCGTCAACATTCCTCACAGTTCCATTCTCATTGAGGAAGCTCAACATAGAATGCGGAACAGTGGTACGTAAAGCTGTCTATAAAAGTCGAATGAGGAGAGATAATTCAGATAGTGGGTAGTACTCAATAACTGTAAAATTTACGTAACCACATGTTTCTCGGCTTTAAATGCAAGTTTATTTGTCTGAAAACCACTGAACAAGAAGTTCAGATAGTTCTGAAGAGAGGAATATGCATTGGGTGTATCCAGTAACAGTCGAATGTTAACGACATCCACTAGCATTAGATGCGGAGATGAAGTCAAATTAGAATGGTTATTTACAAAAACAGGGAGCAAAGGCGGGTTGAAGGCAGAAACGTGCGAAGCACCACTGCAATTGGCATAGTAACTGCAGTACTCACAGTTGATGTGTACGACAAAATATCGATTGATAAGCTATGGCTCCATAAACATGAAGATATAATTTGCGATCCGTATCAGTGGAGATTGTTGAATCTGTTGAAGTTCACGTGGTAAGTTTATCACCT
Source organism: Paragonimus skrjabini miyazakii (assembly GCA_014338405.1). NCBI lineage: Eukaryota > Metazoa > Platyhelminthes > Trematoda > Plagiorchiida > Troglotrematidae > Paragonimus > Paragonimus skrjabini miyazakii. The sequence continues at coordinate 36,255 of JTDE01004444.1, forward strand.
TGTGTTAAGTATAACGCGGAGCAAAAAATATGCTGAGATATAACTGGTTTGTTTGTGGTAGGCCGATCCCAGGTTTATCTCCATGTGCCATTGCTGCGTGTAGACAACGATAAGTGAACTTTGAAACATGATGCACGATTGGTTAGGTAGTCTGATCCAAAGTCCATTACTATTAGCACTTTGGGTAAGACTGACAACAAGAGACCCAAATGCCATGCTGGAGTAAAGACCATCGACTCGAATAGCCAATCTCTCCGTTGTTTCCTGTGTACACATGACCACGAACTTAAACATTGCATAAAATTCGTTGCTCAATGGTTATAACCACGTCGGAATACAGCCAGACTTAACGGACAGGGTTTTATTTGTTCGGAGATCCATCATATGGCCAAGTCATGTAGTGTATATGTTGTCTACTATCTGGTTGTGATGTGAGTCATCATGGTCTTGTGCATGATGCCGTGTCACCAGGTGAGCATATGACAAATGAAGAGGCTCTACAATGTAGGACAACCTCTATTAATTCAGTGTTTCTTGAAGTCTGTATCTGTTTCGTTATAGAGACGTAAGCATTTGTGAGCGGCTGTTGGGTTACCGCCTCAATAAACGGAAGAGTGGTTCGCATGCTCGATTTGCCGAGTATTCCTTATCAACTTTCGATTCGCACCCCGCATTATACCCGTATGACGCCGTGGTACCGAGTGGCGTTTGGGATTCAATCTCTGGGCAAGGCAAAAACCACTCTTGTAGAGTCAGCTTACACACTTGCGAAACTACCGGTTGCGCAAGTCCACAGACCATCCCAGATGGAGCCGCAACAGTGGGCTCACCTAACAGGAATTGACCTCGCTGGCATGTTAGACATAAGCGTGGGGTTTTCCATTAGGTGTGATTTTCCTGAATCTCATCGGGTATTGGAACATGAAATATAAACCAGAACGGAAACGTACGCTGTTATCACGGTCCTTAAATGGAGCCCCATGGATGCAATTTCTATTACACCTGGAATGCTTAAGTGTGTGAACCACGTGCGTACCTGCCTGGTGTATTTGACAAAACAGAGTGCTTAAGTTTTAATTCGTTGAGCAAGGCCTCTCGGGAAAAAGGCCTCGTCAATGACGGATAACGATGCCCCAGTCAGAATAGAGGCTTCCCTAACTTTTTCGGATTGTCACTATATAATAATTTCCCCACTGAGAACAGGAATGAATCAACTAACTGACAACCTCACAATGTGTCAACGACCTCTATACTCACTAGAGCTCATGTTACCTAGGTATACCACGTTGGAATCGAAGTAGATATTACATTCAGTCATATTAGTCTAGGCTATATAAGAAAGTCTCTCCCTGAAACGTTAGTTGTGCCAGACGATGGCACCTTCCGCATCATCCATTAATTAACACGAATAAACCGGTTGGGACGCAATTAATGTCTTACTGGAAGGACCTGCTTTGACCAATAATCATAGTGGAGTGCTCCTTCGATATCGTGAGCATGCAGTGGCCACCACAAAAGACTGAGGAATATGTTCTGCAGTTTCAGGTTCCGGAAAGTACCAGATGGGCCTGAAGCTTCCAGCGATGAAATTCAACGCTTTTGGGCAGATCTCTTGAGTTAGATGAGTTGAACGTCCACACATTCAGTACCACTTTTCACCGCTCTGTGCTAACTTTGAGAGTGGACGGGCTGCTACTGATCATCAGCAGGTTTTTGTAGCCTCAACGATATTGCTTATTCATTGAAACTATCTTCCTCATTACTGCTTGACACACTCTCATCCCCACATGCACTCGATTGTTATGGTGAGCTCATCTCTCGTTGACAGGTTGCTATTTGTGCACTCGTGTTTGGTTACTCCATTTTGAACGCCTTTCTGCTGGACAATCTGTACTTGTCCGGTTAATTCACAATCAACGTGAGAGAGCACTTTGATTGAAATTTTGTCAAACAGTACCGCATAAATCAAAACTCTTTCGATCGTTTTCTCAGACGTTTTTTGTACTCGGAAGTTATTGCCGTTAACCAAATTGTGTTAATCAGAGTTATTGGAATAGTTGATTACGCGTTACTAAATGAATTATCCTGAATCCTTTCTGTCAGTCCAACAGCGACTCTTTCATTGACCCTGGTGGAAGCCACGAAACACTTCGCCGGAATCAGAGCACCAAGTGCATGTCGTAATAGGAAAGTTCCATACCTTTTACAAGCAAGATAGCATAGCCGTCGACCGATAATCACCAAAGTGATTGTATCTGCGACCCTTGCTTCCGGACTAACATAAACTTGATTTAAACGCACGAGTACGAATCCAATGGAGAGGGAATATTTATTAACATGATGGGTGTTTTAGCAGGCTGTTTCACAAATCCGCGCAATGCTTTGTTTGGACTACAATCTGTATCAAGCGAGGTAACACTGATACACAGAAGCTCATCAAGAATAGCTATTGATAAAGTATTCACAATGACTGTGCCATCTATCAGGTCGGCCATCGATTGTGGGAATATGTGTATGTCTGAGCCAATATGTTAGAGATACTGGCACTTGGGTTGCAAACGGATCTGATGTGTGACCTTGCAATAGGTTTCACTGATGGTGTTTTCGACCTCACATCTCTTTCTCTTCGCAACAAGCTCTGTTCAATGTAATTTTTCCGGGGCATCCTTTGAGGAGAAATGCTCGGCGTAAGTACTTTTTTGATTTCTTCGGAAATCTGAGGTACTTTAGTGTGATTTGGTCCTTCTATTCAGAGTTTGAATGCATCTTCCTTCATGGTAAATTAGGTGGTTGCTGTGATAATTGAGGTGTTGTTTCCTCTGTGTTCCTATTCGGTAAACTAAGGCCACCATATCATAGATTGCTTCAAGACATGTGAAGCCGTGTCATCAAGCGAGCAAACAAAACAACGGCAGTAATACAAAGGGTGTTTTGAAGACCGAATAAATAAGTCAAACCCGCCAATAGGGGAAACGTAAAGTCCAAAGTGAATTGTATTGACTACGGACATAGATAGGCCGACCAAATTCGTTGGAAATGATCGTCACAAGTAAAAGAACATAAACTAGCCATCAACCAATACGGACAGATCTGTTTGAAATAAAGAAATTAGAACACGAACACTGGTAGATGTAAGCATTTCGTATTGGCTCGTCAATACCGAATTTACAATAACACGGATGCGTTTCTTATGGCAAACAACCAGATGGGTGGATACTCAATAATCCGGTTAGATTAGGTGATTGACTCCGAGGAAGGGCCAAATTCACGAACAGTTGTGTCTGAACACAGAGAGCTGGCTTGAGTCGGCTGATTGCGATTGCTTCGGCAAACCGCAAGGATCCATGGAGAGAATGGTGTAAAAGAAATCTGAATGTACCATACGAACCGATAAGAAAACCGGAGAATTTAAGGACAACATCTGTCTGTCGTTTCTGGATATCCTCATATGTAGTCCAGAAGATGGCCCGGTTAAAGGAACTGTTTATAAGAAATCCACGTGGTCCGGTCAATACTTAAACTTCAACAAATTTACGCCAGTCCCACGTAAAGGAACATAGGTGTATATACTTTTCACGCAGACAAGGCGAATCTGTACGCATGACAGTCTTGCAGACGATCTAGATCTGGTTACTTCTGCCCTACATTCGAACGGTTACACCAGAAGTTTCGCATATAGGTTCATTAGACAAACAGTACCATCCGAAGAGGTGGCCACTGTAGACAAATAAAAGGTCTACATAGAGCAAACATTTTAAGGGTGCTGATTTCACGCACCGAACAACACAACGGTTGGAAAATTCGATCAAGTGAATTTTCTTTGCACCTCAGCTCCGTGTAATTGATTGGACGCAGAAGTAGCCGTTGCCTTCAGTCAGAAGAGATCAGCCTATCGGTGCCACTTCAAATTGTACTTATCAATTTGCATGTAACTGCGGAGAAAGTTACATAGGCAGAACGAACAGATGCTTGAGCAGCAGAATGAAAGAACATTCACCTAAATAGGTGCAGTAGTCCCTGTTACCGGAGAACGGCAATTTTGTTGAAACACGTAAACAGTCAACTTCTTCAGCCACTAGATATATCCCGACCACTGTTTACGTTATCGATCCATCTTGTGCATTCAGAGTCCCATTACGTCATTCTAACCCAAAATTCTCACGGTTCGCCAAAGCAGTCGCAATCAACCAACTCAAGCCAGCTCTCTGTGTTCAGAAACAACTGTTCGTGAATTTGACCCTCCCATGGACTCAAGCACCTAATCTAACCGGATTATTGAGTATCCACCCCTCTGGTTGTTTGCCATAAGAAACGCATCCGTGTTATTGTAAATCCGGTATTGATGAGCCAATATGAAATGCTTACATCTACCAGTGTTCGCGTTCTAACTGCTTTGTTCAAACTGTTCAGGGGAACCAATTTTTTCAAAATTCCGTTCTGTCTTTTCCCACCAGGTTCAAGCTGACCATGATTTCAACCCGCGCATCTGCGTTGAATTTCTCTGTGTTTGGCATCCATCAGATTGGTCATTGAGCAAACTCGCTTATTTATGAGCCAGTGCAAACCAAGATATAATGATATTAAGACCATCACACTCAAATGGCGGCAGACCCGAACAGAGGAACTTGAACTGATCCGACGAGCGATCAGTGCTTGAAACCAAATGATCAGTCGAATCAAAGTTCCAAAACAAAGAAGGGACTCACTCCTTCAAGGGTCAAAACCAAACTACAATATTTTGGATGAAAGTTCAGCAACAACAAGATGCGGACAATCAGACTCAAGATAAAAGGTTCGAGAGATGAGTGAGATAACCATTTGGTTTTCAGGTCAAAGTTCAGAGGCAACGAGACAACTGATGATTACTTATGTCAAAGGCCAGAATAACACAACGTGGCTGATCAGAACTCAGGTCAGGAGATGAACACACTCCGGTATATAACAGTACGCATCCATTACGTTTCTCAAAATCCTATGCCCAAACCTATGGGCTGAAACACTCACGAAATCGTGGTGTCAACTCGATTGATGATGAAACTTTCGCAACATCAATGCCAAGTTCGGCAAACAACCCAATATCCAAATCCTCAAATCAAGCGACGGATAAGGCAACAATCATATTCCTCTAACGCATTTGCGGCTTCCGCATCCGATCTCGTAAGTCATGCAGGTCCAAATAACTATGTAACCCGGGGACATTGACTTTTGTGTTCAAGATGTATATTGGAAAAGGCTTTTTCGATCACTCACAAAACGTGCGGTTAGCAATGCTGATGATGCGAGCAATCTTATGAGTTAAGTATTGTGCACTAGTCTTTGACTTATGCATAAGTTGTGCGATCGGTCCCAGACTTACATAACTTGTCCACGCATAACGCTTCCTAAAAATAAGCCTATATGTTCGATTGAGCAATTGGCATGGTGAATTATCGTGCTTCCGAATAGCTAGTGATACAGACTCTTCATCAACTGTTATGAGAAGCTCCGTGAACACAGTACTTATTTCATGGACCGGATGTAACAGACGTAATTTGTCCCGAACATGGACCGCCAAGTAGTGCCAGAAATTGGCACAAAGTTGAGAACGCACGTGAAGGGTGAAGTGGCACATGACCGTGCCGGCTATGAAGGTCACTTCGAACAGAATGAAATAGGTCTTTTCAAAGGTAGATAAAAACGGTATTTTCGGGGAACTGGGTTTTGCGCCGACACCTCCTTTGAGATGATCGGTGGTAGCTGGTCTCCTTCGGGTCAACCTAAAGAAGAGCCGGTGGTCGGCGTTGCCGATGGTTTCAAAGTCTGAGATGACATTCAATTTGACGATCCATACCAGGCTAGTGAGCACAGCTGCGACCGACCGCTCTCATTCTGCTGGTGCCTGGATGGCCCATGTGGAACTGGCGGAGAACCAACTGATGAATGCCGGTTGGAACCACGACACGATCTGCAAACATCAGGCAGTCTCCAACCAAGTAAAGAGATTCACGGCGTGTCATGATCTGAACCGACTGGGGCGGCTATCTTTACAGATTCTGAAACGAGGAAAGAAATTATCAATTATCTTTAATAATAAACACCGTTCAACCATGACTTCTAACTATCAAGCTTCCTGGGGGTCAAACGCAGTCAGTCGTTGGATGTCTCGCACGGCAAACCGAGTATTGGCGGGCATGTGTTCTTTGAATCCAAGTGTGATTGAGCCAGTTCCTCGCGCTGAGTAGTATAATTACATGATCGTCAAGGAGTCCGTGTGCCTGAATCACAGCATGGCAAATCACATGTGCAATTTGCTTCCGTTTTGATATTAAGTAATAGTTGGTCACTGAGTAACTCCTTCCAATAAAGACGAATTACGCCAACATTTTAACCGTCCTTGAGGTGATATTTCGTTTATCTGCGGTGATTTATTTTGAAAATGCACCTCTTTGTTAAGGAAGGTTGTAATACAGATGAGAAATTCAACTGGCTGTTAAATCCATTATTAGTTAATTCAGTGCTTTACTATCCAATGAAATGATCTTTCCATTCTCTGCTGCAGGAAAATCTTCGTCAAACTGCTGCAAGATCGAGCTAAATAAAGGATTGGAAGGATGTACACGGAATTTTGCTTAGTGCTCTGAAATGTTTGGACTTTATGGAAACAGCAATGCGAGTTCTGAACAGACGTATCACGGAAACAATGCGTTCAATAGGCGTATGAGGTAATAAATGGTCAGTCATTATCCAACGTTCATATCGCTATCTGACACCAGAATTCAATAATTGCACTGAACGCATAAATGGGTGTATAATGAGGTTGTTTAAACGATTGAGTGCTCATCTAGTAAAAGTTGATCCGACAAATATCGAGAAGCGTTCGCACCTGGTGCTTTTGTCTTCTCTTACTGCAGTTGTGCGTAAATTGACATAGGTGATTTGTCAGCTCTTCGGAACAATTGACCAAGGAAACTACGGTGCTTATATTTAACGTTCCATCTGGTTCATTTGAAGGAACACTTGTCCCTCCGAATAGCACCAATTATGAAGCCTTTCTGGAACATTCGGCAAAGGCGATTCACACCAGCATTTTTGGAAATAGATTCAAAATATGGATACTCGTGTGTTTCGGTTCCCTCACTATAAAGCCGGTCGAATGGATTCAGGGAGCAAACATTCCGAAAATCGGGAAGGCAAACTTAGCCTGTCAAATCGTAAAACGTTGCAGGCGAAATGTGCTCTTTCAAACGATGGAAGGAATGAAGGATAAAACCCACATTGAAAGTGCATTGCACTTCCTTATCGAGAAGGACTTCGACGATTGTGAAGATCAGCACTCTGTTTTAAATGACACAAGCAGCCATTTACGTTTTGTGACAAGTTGTATGAACATGTCTGAGATAGTATGGCAAACAGCAGTGCAACAGAAACAAAATTCAATTTCAGCAATGAAATCAAGACGCGAAATATAATAATTATGGAATACACTGAAGTCATTCTACAAAGTTTTGCGCAAATCACCAAGTCAGGGGCATTGCTGGTAATCGGAACGTATGCACAGCAAGAATCTCCAGTATCAGATTATTTGTTCTGATGAAGTGTGAGTTGGTAATAGCCGTAGAGTGCAGACAGGTCAAGAGTAAGTCGTTCCGGTGCACTTCTGCATGAAGTTACTATAGAGTACGTTATGTTCAAACTAGAACTTAGTTTGCTATAAAGACGTAATGAGTAGGGCTTCAGGCTATTTCCTATGGTCAATTTATCAGTGAGAAATTTTTATCTATATCGACCATTCAAATGTCAGTCAGAATGTGTCCAATGCTACGAAATTGTGGGCTGAACTCATGTCATCAGAGATAAACGTAAGTTTGGCTGACCCTTAAGTATGAACTTTTAAGAAAAATTTACCCTCATTTGACTCGTTCACAACCTAAGTGTATGAGGTGAGGATAATAAGTGACGGCATAACTCACCATATTGGTTTGTGATCATCTTGTGGAAGCAAGATTCTGTGTTAACGGATGCCTGCTTTGAAACTAGCAACATCCCGGTGAGAATTTGCCACTCAGTTCGCAAGACGCATACCGCATAACACATGTGTTTTTCTAACTGTAATCTTGAGAATTGCTTGAGTATTGCTGTAGCAATCCATGAAGTTTAAATCTGCGGTACCATCCATTATTATTAAGAATCCTTAGAGATCTGTTTTGCGTGTTTTTGTAACCCATCCTCGGTGTTGAGTTTCTGATTTGTCAGACTACAGAATTTGGCACAGCTTTGTGGTGCATATACGCATCAAACCGTATGGCATACACACACGTGTAACAGATCACCTGCAAATTCTAAGCGTCATATCATGCACTTTGAAATGCATTCTAAAAGCAGACTTGGATCAATACCGCACTGTGTTCTGTGAAAAGGCAATCCCGACCGACATTTTTGTCCGCGTTATACGACGCTTGAGTAAACGTTCACATGGACGGAAATCAGCTACACACGTCTGCCAGAAAATGTTGGGAAAAGAATAACAGATAGATCCCAGCTCATTGGAAAAATCTGATCAACTAACGCTGTGGTCCAAGAACGCTGATGGCACAAGGGTTATTGATTCGAGAAAGCAACATATGGCTTGAGCGGTTAAACGGGACCACAAACAAAAACACTCAATTGCATGCAATACTCGGCCCAGACTATCTCGATTGCCTGAGACGCCAGACACTCAGATTTTTCTTCTTGCGTGTTTCCTTCGGCTACTTCGATGTCAAAATATATGCTCTGGTCCTACTACTGAGTAGTGGTCGTACGCTCATCCTCACTACATTCCTACCCCCGCAAAGATTGTTCCAGCTGCAGCGAAAGCCTTTCAGGTTCTCTTCACTCTCATGACGATCTGCCTACCGGCTTCTGCAAAGTCGATGCTCCTGGTGGGCATTCTCCTCTGCTCGGGATGTCGTACTACTTTCAAAGCTGACTTTCGTGTACTCGATATTGGTCCCTCTCATTCCTAATCAGATACACTGGGCCACGGCGGTCCACTACCAAATAAATTTCTCTCCATTCCGCCAGGAATTTCCTAGATCCGGGTTCTGTTGCATCTGGACTCCGCCGGTGTCGGTATCTAATCTTTGAACCAATTTCAAACACAGCATTTCGACTCGACAACCTTACGGTTGACTGCTCTTTGGAAACTTCTTGCGCATTCGCCAAGTTTTGGTTGGCCACTTTCCGAGCTTCTGTTGATTCACGCATGCTCATCCGCCGGTCTCCCCATAAACCAATTTCCTTATCGACTGGCAGGCGTGGCAGGCGCTCGTACATTAGCTCAAACGACGACTTCTTCGTTGTCCGTTGTGGTGAATAGCGGTGGGCCAAAAGAATCAGCTTCATCCTTTCGCCGCCAACCATTTCTTGATTGTGCGATGGTTTCGTTCCGTCAGTCCATTTGATTGAGGATGGTATGGTGTTGTGCGCATTTTGCTGATTCTCAAACGCTCCAACAGGTTCCGAAACTCTTCAATTTCGAAGCAGGGATCTTGATCACTCAATGTGCTTCGCGGTATTCCATGATCTACAACGATATGTTTCATCACAGTCCTGCATACCGTGCTTGCACGCTGATCGGGTATAGTGGCTGCTTCGATCCATCTTGTGAAATGTTTCGTCATGACTATGTTGTATTGTTTTCCGGAAGTGGTTACTGGGAAGGGATCCATCACGTCAAGCGACCCTAATTCCCCTATCTCACTAACCGGAATTGGTTGTGTAGGATACTGACTGGGGTAGTTGGGGCTCTTCAGCATTTGATATTGCTGGTACGCCCGCACCTAACTGTTAGCGTCCTTCTCCATTCACGGCCAGTATGCCTCTTGCCTCAGCATCTCATAAGTTTCATGACATCCCGTATGAGCCAACTGATGACATTCCTCCAAAGTTGCCCCTCTCAAACCCGTCAGTAAAACAGGCATGCATATTCCATCCCGCAGTCGACGCATTAAAATTCCCGCACTATTCAACCACAAGTCTGACCAGTACGTTCTGAACGATTTCACTTCCGGAATTTCCTCGTTCCATGGTGGTTGTTCTTCCGATAGGAGTTGATCAATCACCATTCGGATTATCCGGTCCAAATTCTGCGCTGGTTCCAACTTTCTGAGTTTGTTCTGCAGTTCAGTACTGTTGATTCCGATCACATCCTTCTGGACTTCATCCATGTGCTGCATCCTGGAAGGCAGATGGGGAACATAATTCTATCTTCCAGCTACGTGGCGAATTGTGATGTCAAACTCCTGTAATTGCAGCGCACGAAGAGCCAGCTTCATTCCAGCGTCCTTCGCCGATTTACTTCATTCTAGCGGCTTGTGGTAAGCCTCCACATGGAAACGTTGGGCGAGCAAGTGCGGTGTCCATTTTTCCCAAGTCCATATGATCGGCAAACACTCCTTCTCTGTTGTTGAGTAGTTTCGTTCGGCGGGAGTTGATACTCGACTGGCATATTCCATACCAACTAATTCCTGCTTCAGTACAGCTACAATTTCCATATTGCTCGCATCCGTCGCGAAAACAAAGCTCTGTCCAGTCACTGGCAACTTCAGGATCAGCTGTTCTTTCTTCACAAATTGTTAGATCCCGACGAACGCTTGATTGGCCTCATCTTTGCAGTGAACTCCACAATTCTTCTTCAGAATTTCGCACAAAGAGCTGGCCAGCTCATTAAAGTTTTGATGAAGCGACTGTAGAAACCAACGCGATCGAGAAACTGTCGCAAAGTTCTCTTCGAAGTTGGCACCGGAATGGCCTTGATTGTGAACAGTTTCTCGGAAATTGGTTGGACCTTACCCTGACTGACCTTGTGACCGAGTGGCACTACCGTTCGCTTCGCCAGTTGACACCTTGAACTAATGATTCGTAGGCCGGCTAGTTCAATCTCCTGCAACACAGCTGCAACCTGTCCGGTATGCTACGTCTCATTCGCGCTGTAGATGACGATATCCCCTCCGTAGACAACACTACTGTTCAACGTCAGTCGTCTGAAAGTGAACGGAGCGTCTGACAGTCCGAACGGCATACGTTTGAAGCGAAATTGCCTTTCTCCCACTGTCAAAGCCGCTTGGTCTCAGTCCGATTGCTTGGTTGGAACCTGCCAATATCCAGACAGCAGGTCTAGCACTGTAAATATCTTGGCGTCCTGTAGCTTGTCGAAAATTTCTGCCACGGCTGGGACTGCTACCACATTATCAGCTGTAATCTCGTTGAGTATTCTGAAGTCGACACAAAATCGAAATTTCCCATCGGACTCCTTCACCAACAGAACAGGAGAATTGAACGGGCCATCAGCTTCCGCAATGATTTCCTCCTTCAGCATGTCTTTCATTTGTCGCTTGATTTTTGGTCGCGGGTGAACCAGAGTTCTTCTTGGCCCGAAAGGTCGAAACTAGTCTGGCTTGATGGAAAATTCGTGTTCAATCCAGTCACTGTAGACATATGGACTTCAATCCACGGTGAACAACTTTCGGAATTGGCATATCACTTTATTTAACAATCGATTGTCACAGGCTGGTTTTGCTCCGAGTGAGTTCGCTTCAATTTGTCCAAGCTGAGGTTTGTGTTTTCTCGATAACGGATCCACTCCATATTTCATTCCGATTTTACCATGTTTCAAATCAATCACATCCTATGCGCGGTCAAAACATCCGCTCCCGATATAATCAGGCGTGCGTCGGGGAAGTGACGAAAGGTTGCTTGACTAGGCAACCATCGATCCTGATATCATACTCCGCCACGCCCCTAACTCTGAGTGTAAACCCACCGACTGTTCGAACGACCATCGCACACGGCTGTACAGTTTCTTTCTGCTTGGGTCCATTCAATGAAGTCGCAGCCTCAGTGTCATTCAAAAAGCAATCTGGGCTAACATAGATTTGTATTCTATCTTGAACTGCGGTCATATCAACCGTCTGTTTTATCGGATCACCCTCGCATGACAAAAAGCAATCAGCAAAACGTTTATTTGCTAAATACATTTTCGCGCCGCGCTGGCAAAATCTCCGCCAGTGTCCCCGTTTTCTGCATCTGTAACAGACGTCTCCACGGTTCTCCTCCTTCAGCATCTTCAACGCGGCCACTTTTTGAGTAAACCTTTCCACTGCAGTTTGCAGGTCATTCAATTCACCTGGATCATTTGTCTTCAACTCGCTGAATGTCGGGAGGTCTTTCGCCAGTGTTTGTCAAGCCGCATCGGCCAGCTTTTCCAACGTCATAGGATGCGCGATGAGAGCAACCTTGAGTTGATCCCGCACTGTTGGTGGCATTCCGCTTAAGAACTGATCTGTCAGCATATGTTGTTCCTAACCCTGGTACAAATGTGGTATGACTCTTGACAATTCTGCCCACAGTGACACGGCATACACAAGAAGGTCGCCTCCTGGTCCAGGCCGAGCGCTCTTGGAATGCCGCATTACCTCCTGGCAGTCGGTGGGGCCGCAGAACCCGACGATCAGTGCCTCCTTCGAGGTGGCCCACTTCAGCTTCACGAGATCCATCGGCGCCGCCTTCATCAGCACCTTCACCCTGCACCTGAGCACCATCCGCAGAGCCACCAGCTCCGCCCGGTTGGTTTTGACTCCGACCTTCTCTGCCTCGTCCTCAAAGTCCTCCCGAGTGCTCCGTACGTCCCCATAATCAAGCGGCTGCGGCCACGAGATTTTCATCCTTCAATCCCGGTCATGGCATTGATTGTTATGAGCCAAGAACGCGGATGGCACAAGGGTTGTTTATTCAAAAAAGCAACACATGGGTTGAGCGTTAAAACAGGCCCAGAAACAAAACCGCTCATTTGCACGCGGTACTCGGCCCCAGTCCGTCTCGATTTCCACACACGTAGATGCTCTGTTTTTTACGTAACAGGGACCATTTTCG
>JTDE01004446.1:8700-20487 GCA_014338405.1 Paragonimus skrjabini miyazakii
GTAATACACTGAAAATTAACCCAACGTCGTTAGCATCTCTGGATAGGAAATTTACCTGAGCCCAATGAATCTACTAGTGGCTCGGCCTTCATCGGTTTTAGTAAGTCCAAAATCTTTCAGAAATTTTGCTGTCGTGATCGCTAAGTACATATGAATAAGACAATGCTAAGCTTTAAATACAAGCATTCGGGGAACCGTAGGTGAGAATCCTCGATACACACCATATTCGAACGACGTTGAGTTCTGACAAGAGTCGAGTACCAGTGATCGAGATGTCAAGATTAACAGTAACACACCAGTGGTTGGCATCAACACTCAACAGCATCACAATCACCAGGAGAAAAACCAACTTAGAGAACGGAACGAACGTTTTTTAAATTAATGCCTAAACTTAAACAATCAGAAGCAATGTGCAAACAGACAGCCGAGGTGCAAGACAGTTTCCTCATGACTTTCGCAGAAAGCTTCAGAGACAGTTCAGACAAACAGCGGAAACACCGAACCTAATAAGTCAACACCTCTTCTGGCACACAGACAGGCTGAGTCATCAAAATCTGGATGTGGATATAGTTTAACAAGCTGATAAACAGAAATGAAGACAACCCATTTTGTGCCTTTTATTTGTCATCATTCAAGCCAGCCAAGCTGTGGGTGACGATGCAATTTATCCTCGCCTAACGGTAAGTACCTGTACTTGGATAAGAACGAAGACATGACGGTATAACGATGGACTGTACGCGATCCATTTGTGGAATATTGACCACCTTCGTCACTGCTGTCGTGGAGAACGATCGCAAGAGATTTGGTCCGCATAAGCTGAACATTACGTACGACTGATCAAAGTTCTCATAAACTTTCCAGTCAGTCCCTTTCGAAAAGAAGTACTATACTCGAGTTTTGCTCATGTCAGGGTTCGTCAGCAGTGCATATTGTTGCCACGACCGGAACTAGAACTTCGACCACACTTTCATGAAGCAACTGTGTTGACTACTGCGCCACTGATCTCCCATTAGGCACAACCGAATCATCATAAACAAACGCACAGCCACATTCGTTTGTGAGTAGCGTCAGGATTCCCCGATCGTCTCGAGAGGAGATAGTAATTGTCCTGTTAACTCCAATCGAGTGGTTGCTAATTTCCCTCTCAATATTTGCTAAGAAAATCAGTTAACAGAGTTGCTCCGTGTTGAGTGGGAGATGAAACACAATTCTCTAAGAGATGTAGATCTATGGCCAACACATTGGTAGCCTCATCGGACTAAAAAAAAGCACTCGGATCGTTTCTGTGTCTCTTTTTGTGTCAACAGATCCAGGGCCTTTATGCGGAATACACGATAGAACATCTGAATGAACTCGTGGAAATCAAACTGCCTAGGATCCAGTACACAGCTTGCGATGATTGGGTCACGTACTCCGTATGTCATCTAATCGTTTACCGTACCGGGCATTATATACTGAGGCCACTAACAGTTAGGTAAAACCGCGTGGTGGTCAACCAACAATGTGGTCACGGAATATGAAGACCTTGACTGCTCCACTGAGCAAAGTGGGTAGGTGTCGCCTGCCTGGATGGGGTCCTCGTGATCACTCAAACCGCTGGTTAGAGACGCTATCCGAGATAGCAATGTATCGCAGTCAATGGCGGACCTGTATCCATATCATTTCTAGTTCTTCCGCTTAGTCATGTTTTAATAATTTTCAACCTTCTTAGTAACGTTTTCTTCCAGGATATTCCACGTCACTGTTGAGGCGAGCGGCAGCCCGAGCCACAGTACCTCTTGGTCAGGCTGATGGCTGTTATGATGATGAAAGGTGTCCAACTAAAATTGTACCATGCCATTCTGCTAAATGGTATAGCATCAAAAAGGTTGCTATCCCCTCTCCTCCGGATGGTCCGAATCAAAACACACAGTCGTCCACAAAATACGTAAACAGTAAATTTCAAACAAGTACTTCATTATACCATTAACTAACTGCGGCAGCATAATAGTGTGGGAAGGAAGGAATTCAACAGGAGCATAGCACAGTGTCACCGGCAGCAATGTTAAGTAAATAAATGACCTTATGGGCCATTTTTGAAAAATCCTAGCAGCCACTCAGCGCTTCCTGTTGCACGACACGTGCGACTGAACTCGATCTCAAAACGCTTAAAACAGCAAAGATTTCGTGCACACCCAGCTACTCAAAAATGGCGTCCATCGGGTCCGAGTGTATTACCACAGAGATCTACGGCCAAATTTCGTATCAGCTTGTGACTTCAATATTTCTCACGGATTTCAAGGTGATAATCTGAACAAAACAAAACATCGACGACGAACCATGTTGATCTGCTCGTAGTGATTCAATCCGAATTTTATTCAGTATGCTTCTAGCAGCGACGCGCTTGCTTGAAGTACTGTGTCTGTTATAATAGGTCGCTATAGGTAAGACCGTCGTCCAGTTCTGAAAGAAAACTAGTAACTCTGCATATCATTTCATGCAGTAACTCGACGAGTCTTTCAACATTCTTTTTCACTGATTAAATAACTAACAGCAGTTATTCCCTTGAACTTGTTAACCTCGGAATTCAATTTCAATTCCTGAGGATAATTATGACAGCGACTTAGCATCACTTTTGGAAACGTCACTAATGGCTGTCAGCAAAACGATAAATAAGTTGGAGGTTCCGACTGCTCGATGACAAGTGAAAGATTTTATATTTCCCATGGTGTTTCGGCACTTCTAATTTGTGCAAAGAAGGAAGGTCTATGCAAAGAAGTTAACAAGTGCATGCGTTGTGGCTTAACCAAGGAATTACTTAATAGTGCATGCTATATATATATATATATATATATATATGGCCAGGATCCTCTACAAAAAGAGGGCGGCGCGATAATATTACCTGCCACAATGTATTGATGAACCAGTATTTCTGTCAAACACCACACCCTAACTACAACCACGCTATGTTGGCATACATCAATTTTTCTGAAGCTACCACAGATGGAAGCTACGTATGCGGTTGACTGAGTTGACCAATTCGTACAGGCTAATACTTGTGATATCTTAAAGCTTTGCAAAGTGGTACAGAACAAGCGATTCCAGTGATGGTTGATATCTGGTCTTGCCACAAATGTCATTCTTGATCCGATGCAACAGCACTTCCCAGGAAAACTCAATATTATGACTTCGATAAAGATTTCCAAACTGTTTCAATGCACTCGACATCTGTGCATCCGATCCTGCAACGCAAAATGAATGTCCAGATTCAGACGGCCATGGCCTTAAACATTTTACAACTGATGAGGATGAGTCGCAAGTATCTGGCGATCCATCAGCATAGAGATCAGACCAGAAAATACAGCAGGCATTGCTATGCTTCTTGTTAACTTTGAGCTCAAACACTCGGATGGGTATTGGGAATGAATCGACTTAATCGTTTCTTGTAAGTATGGAGAAATAAACATGATTGACGTTGACAGTAAACAGAAGCCGTTAGTAGTACAGAACAGAAGTCCTTGTGGATAATTCGTACGAGCCAGTTCCCGGCGATTGGTCCCAGTTTGTAAGCCGCTCTTACCGTCAAACCTTCGAAAAACGCGAAGTGACGTTAATAACAAGAGAGAACTTGTATAACTATTCAAAATAAAACACAATAAAAATTGAGGAACAGTAGAAAATCAAGTAGAAAACAAGTAGAAAAACAGAAAATACGCACCTGATTTACCATAACCGAATCGATTTGTTTTGCAGAACGTTGAATGCGTTTGGTGGGTATCAGACATAGACCGGAGCCAAAGGACCACGAGGAACCGTTAGCATCTTCGTCATTCAGACGTAAAACCATGCCTGGCAAGACCAAACGATCTACCAAACCTTTGAAACAAACATTTTCTTCTGTCTCCTTCTGAAGCCGAGCACATCGCAAAATTTCCCCAATGGCAGAGATGTCAACACTCATAGCTAAAAAGAAATAATCAGAGCGGGTTGTGTTGCAGTAAGATGGGTGTGCATATGATCGAAGTTGAAGGAAACGTGAAATCGTGGGTGTGTCAGAATCTAGATATATTACGCACATATCCTCATCCAAATTGACGAAAACGACCCGAGGGTCTTCAGCATCAGTAACCATAGATCAATGATTGTTATATCCATGACAATAGATAATACAGTAAAAGATATTCACCGACATTTTTGACTCAAAACCTAAGGGACAAAACCACAGTAGATTCCAATTTTCTGTAACAAGGCGACAACTCGCAACTTGGAGGATCAGGAGGTCATGCACTGTTCAGTGGTTAACCACTGGTCTGCTTCACATAGATAGATCGCCTGGTTTTACCCCAATCCAGTCCAGCTCAACTTAACGGGACATTTACTAACGAAATTCATTGCATCACGTTGAGTTCTGGTTCCTTCGTGATAGAAAGCGACATTTGACATATAGGCACATAACAACTATAAAACAAGAAACAGTCAAGAGACGGTTCTACAGATTTGTCAGAAAGATGGTGATGACAACGTTACAAAGAAAAGTGACATTTCTACTTAACAGAGGGAACACTGATGACGCACATTGTGTGGTTAATGTTTGACAGTAGGCCCATATGAGGCAGATTCTACTAGTTCGTATAAATAGAGTTACTCATTTCTTCAACGATACTCCCACGCAACAATTTCAATTTACAGACCAAATAAAGAAGGAACGAGATTTACTATCAGCTTGATTTTTAATTTGCGACAGCCACTAAAGCACTGACAATCAGCAGCCGAAGAATGAATCGACCCGAATGTCGTTTTGATTCAGTTATGATTACAATGCTGCGCAATTGTCTCCAGGGCAGACTGAGAATAGGTGTTGTTTGTAAAGTGTGCTACATAGAACAGCACCTCTCAACCTCCCAACCTTCTGAAATATGCCTGAAAACGACCCATAACCCATATGATAAATCATCAACACACAAACGTGGAGACTAGCCTAAGATATAAGCTGATGTAACGCGCGCAATAGCTGACCAAGAACCGAGAAAAAAATAGGTGCGGCAACAGCGTTTATTGGAAAGACGGAGCGAGTTAGAGAATTAGACCATAGAAGCTCTAAATTTATAGGATGAAATGAGTACGATACATGGAAGTCAGAGCGGTAGAACCAAGCACGTTACAGGGAGGCAACCGAAAGTGCACACGTGAATACAGTTCACATAACGTACAGGTGTTCGGTCGCGCAGCTGCAATCTGATTACCTGAGTGATTCAGAACATATCAATTAACTCGAAGCCGGATCGATCAATCGATATGACGTTATTTGCCTTTGCTGCTTCGTTAGGAGATGCGTCTCCCAAAACGTCTGCTCAGCTTGAGCAAGTTTAGGCTAGCAGAGCCAATTTCATAGGACCTTAACACTGTACGTTGTATTACTGTTATTTATACACAATTCTAAGAGCAGCCTGAGTGTCAATGCAGCACCCTCAAACGAAAGATAAAAAAAATGCATGCCAGGGTGGGCAACGGTGAAAAAGAAGATTTTTTTATCAGCTTCACACTGTACGCAACGTAAATTTGTAGATATAGTTTGATAGGGTTTTCTATATCGTTGTTGTTGTTTTGAAAGAAAAGTGAAAGATTGCTGAAGATGGCCATCATACGGCATACAACAGCTCCGCGATTGAACTCAGGTTGCAGCAGTACATCCGTGTACCTAGCCGGCGATAATCAGCATCATTTCGAGCCTGGTTTAAACTCCAAGGAGAGCTGATAGAGACCAAACTTCATGTCAACTTCACAGTAGAATGATTAGTCCACCGTGCCATCTTCTCGACCATGTCCAGAGAGCGTGAACAAGTCACGATAGGGTGAACACGCGACATGTCTTGACCATCTTAACCGGAGGAGTGAAACCGCATACCCTAATGAGAGACTACCTGTTCAACACAAACGTCATTTAACACTGTAATCGCTCACACAGTACCGTCACCAGATACAGACAACGCTTTGCAGGAAACTCTTGCCAAAAACGCAGCTTACGATCGTCATCAGCGCAGAGCAGTCAGGCTACCAACGCCAGAAGAGTAACGCGCACACAGTCTGACATTTACTAAACACGAATGTCAAATGAGCGTCTCGTCAAGTTGGCGACTGCTAACCAGGCCTTCAAGATGCGTGAGAGATTACTTTTCTACAACCGCTGCCAGGAAGGCAAACACACACACCTCAAAGTATCTTGCACTTCAACGTATCATGATACCCCAAAAACCAAGTGGTCTAGGGTATTTTATACCGTTTGCATCCGATCATCAAACAAGGATAGTACAGGAATGGTTGAAGACCTCCAGTTTTTCCACACCATCATTCATAAGAGCAATTCACAGCACTGTGTAGGACATCATCGATTACAAAGTCGAGATTAGCTTCACCGCACTCCAGTGTTCTTAATTTGTCATATACTCTCTAACTATGTCTGAGGTCCGACTGCGCAGAGTCCTTACTGTAGCCCTCTCGTCTCGCCCTCTCACGCGGCCCATCACGTGACAAGCCTATGTTTAAGTGACACTCACTATTCCAACCTGCACACGCACGCCCACATATCCATCAGCCATAAAGCTCTCTTCCATATCCGAACGCACGCACGCAGTCACCATCTGCACACTCAGCCAACTGGAACGCTCCAACTGGATGCGATTCAGTGCGGTCAATACACAGGCACGGATGACGCGGTTGGACCCAGATCGGAACAGAGAACAACACAACTGTATATAACAGGACACGGTCCGGACGAGCGCCATCCCATTAAGCTTATACACCGATTCCAACAATAAAAATCCAAACCATTTGACTTAACCTATTCATCGGCTATCACTGAGATACCGTTATTTTTTAGTGGGTACTCAATCACGGTTAAGAGTTCCACTACATTACACATCAGTTACCCCATTCCTTAAAAATTGATACCAGGGAACAGCTCAATCGAAAGAATAGAAAGCTCCTTGAATACGGGTCAAATAGCTTGAGAGCAAGTTCAAAATAGTGCAGTCCGCCTTTGAACGCATGTATATGATGAAGTTGAAGTACAGACCGGCATCCAGTTGAACGTTTTCAGTAATGCTTCAGAAGTCGGCTACGGAGCAGTAGCCTACTTACTCATGACAAATTTGAAACCCATCAGATGTTGTTATATTATCATGGCCAAGGCACGTGTTGCCCTCCTCCGTACGGCCAGCGTACCACGACTGGAGTTGGCCGCGGCAGTCCTAGCGGTGAAATTATTGAACCAAGTGCAATCTGAATTAAACATGTCGATCTCAGCCACCACATTTTGAACTGACTCTATGATTGTACTCCACAGCATTCGTAACGTTACGAAAAGCTTCCCAACATTTTTGCAAACAGACTGATGACTATTCATGCCACATTTCTTCGGGAACAATGGCTTTACGTCGATACGAAGCGCAATCCGGCAGATATTGTCGCGCGGCAGTTTCGCAGACGAATATTGGGAGATGACTCGACGGTTAAATGGTCTTACTTTCCTCTGCAAAAATGAAGTCAATTGGCCTAGCGTTATGAAAGTGACGAATTTGCCGACTGAGTTCTAAATCACTAACTGTAGTACCATTATCATCAACTGTCCCTAAGAATTGAACACCTTTGTACATAAATTTAAAGAAGTATATCCCTGGACCAAGCTGCAGGGCCTATTTGCATGGCTTCTAAGGTATGAGATACCTCCAGACCAAGAATAATATACAGGAAACAGGTTGTCTCTCTATCAGCGAACTTTAGGATGCTTCAACTGAAATTATCCGGTTTGTATAACAACATTCGTTTTCAAAGGAGTTGTTACTGTGTGAGGAATGCCTCATCATCCAAGAAAAGCTTGCCACACAATAAAAATCAAAAGAAGCTTACTGAGCATGTCTAGTCCTCTACGAAAACTAAACCTGTTCACATTGAATGGTCAACTGCATGTTGTTGCGAGACTACGTTTGTAATGGGTATCTCTCAATGTTCCAACTGTACCTTCAAATCCGAAAATACAAAGAGAGTTGATACCGGAGACCCAGTCAAACGCCTCTACGCACGCACTCAGTGCATTTATACATTGCATGTATCAGTTTAACTCGTTTCATTATCCATTCTGTCATAATGGTTGTTCAACCTTACGTTTTGCCAGACGCTTCGGTCAATGCACTAGCCGTACCGTTTGCACCCTTTCGAGAGAGTAATCCTAAATCCTGGTTTGCTCAGTTAGAAGACACATTTCCGCTAAGGCAAATTAGTTCAGAACTAACCGGTTTCCACCACGTAGTTGCGGCACTGCCACCCCACGTCACTGACGAGGTGGATGATATTTTAGAGTTACCGGACTCCACGAAACCCTACAAGTAACTGAAACTAGAGGTAATTAATCACGCTGGATTGTTAGGTTGCCAGCGTATTTTTCAGCTTCTGAGTGCGACTGGGCTCAGTGACCGTAAACCATCGCAGATCCCTCGCCACATGCAACAGTTAGCAGGCACGACACACGTAGAAGAGGCTCTACTCAAGATGTTCGCCTAAGGATATGCAAAGCATGTGCGTACCCGTTTTGTTTCATCATTTGCTCAGAGGACATACGCTCGTAAATACAAAGTATTTAACTGGCGAAAACATGCTACTGCTGACTTATCCCCCACTGTCCTATCAAATTCAGTTCTCAGGGCCCTCCCGACCTCCATTTCTGATAGTTACTCCGCAGGCCCCATAACAGATGTCGCTAACCGTGGTAACACTGAACCGGTAAGCTCCATCTCTTGTCATTCAGCTTCATGCCTCCCTCGTCCCTTGCTTAGACCTAGAATGCGAAATAATATAGGTGCCTTCAACGTTCACACTCTAAAACAGATAGGTCAACGGGCCGCTCTTGCAGGAAAGCTAGACTCGTTGCATATCGATGTCTGCTGTATCTCGGAAACTAGAATCCAGGACAGTAGTCAGCGTATGGAACTGACAGCACCCGCATTGGCTACCCGATACTGTTTATACACTTCAGGCGAATCCATAGCCAGGTCAGGCTGAAATAGGTATAGTCCTTAGCACGACGACCGCAGCTGCTTTAGTAGACTGGATTTCTGTTAACAGTAGACTTTGTGCCGTCCGTTTGGCAGGTTCTGTTAAGGCCAGCTCTAGACACAAGACTTCCAGAAATTTATTTATTGTCTGCTTACGCTCCTACTGACTGTAGTGACGTCGGCGTCAAAGACGCATTTTTACTCGGATCTGGTCGCTCTCCTTCGACCGACACGTGGTTCTGATATAGTCATTCTGGTCGGAGATATGAATGCTCAGGTCGGCCACCTTGACCAAACCGAATTTCGCCTAGGTGGCAGGTTTGGGATAGCGTCGCGTCGGTCAGATAATGGAGGGTGACTGTTGCAGCTGTGCGCTGACCATAAGCCATTTTTAGCCAACACTAGTTTCAGACATCGTGCATGTCATTGCTATAGCTGGCGCCCGCCTGCTACGAGTCAGGCCTGGTCACAGATAGACCGCATAACTGTCAGCTACAGGTGGCGGGGTTTCATTCAAGACTGTCGTTCTTAGTGGAGCACGTACCTGGACTCAGATCATGCGTTTTGTTCTTACTTTTGCTGGGCAACGATCCCACCAACAGCAACCACTGGCTGTTAAGAAACTGACTTTACCATCGGTAAAGCATAAGTACTAAGCCAGCTTAGAAAGCTGCCTTAGTAGTACTCACTCCGAAGATCCTAATAGCTGCTGGACACAAATCTCACAGGCTGTTATGTTGAGAAAAAACACTATATCCCAAAAACTCACATTCCTTGCTAGAGAAAATAGATTGTTCCTTTTCTGGAAATTTGAAAGTCCGCCAGAATTCTCAAACACCCGAGAAGTTGCGCTCGCTTCTGACTGGCTCATTAGGTGGCCTAGGCCCAAGGCCACCCAAAACCTATAAATGTAGCTGCTATGACCCACAATTTTGCCTTCGGGCTGAGCAGCAAATAAAGCGCGTTGGTAAGCCGTCTTTTTCCTTACTTGTTGGAGGGTTCTAAGTTGCGAGAATAGGAATCCGATACTTGCGCTTTGATTTTCGTATCGTTTTGCAATATCGTTGCGTTCGTCCCTGATAGAGATACTTCTCGCGGTCTTTGCGTTGTTCTTAACATTTTCTATCGTGTGGGGTCGTAAAATATTCAGAAAGCAGGTACTATACCTGCGGCACAATGGTAAATGGGCTAAAAAACACTGGATTTCAGATAAATCCCTGGAGTTGTTAGAAGCCAGGCGGAAGGTTCCTCCTAGCAGTTCACATAACAAGTCTAGAAAAGATATCCGTAGGAAAATGAAATGTAGTCTAAAGGCTGACCGTGAGGCTTGGTTAGTGGAAATAGTTAAGGAAATGGAAATCGCTTTTGCTTCAGGGAACACCGGCAAACTCTTTAAGCTGATCCGTGCTACTCGTCCCAAGCGACCGTCTGTCAGTGAAGCTATCAGCTAGGCAGATGGCACACTAATCTATAATAAGTCCAGAAGGTTGGAACGCTGGGCGGAACACTTTGAGGGTCAATTTAGCTGGCCTCCTGCTTCTACCGTGCTGCCACCACAAACTTTTGACGCGATGTTCTGGTCGGTAGATTTCGAACCACTCACTGAGACTGAGGTTCGCAATTGCATCTCGGCTTTCAATCGTAATAAGGCTGCCGGTCCAAGTGATCTCGTACCAGTACTTTTTAAAGAAGGTGGAGAGGTGTTAGTCGAGGCCTTAACTCAGCTGTTTCAACTTGTGTGGTCGACGGAGACCATCCCTCCGTGCTGGGGTCACGCGACAATAGTCCCTATATTCAAAAACGGTATCAGGAGCTATTGCGAAAACCATAAGGGAATTAGTATGACTCCAGTCATTGTTAGGTTTCTGGCATCTACAATACATCGTCGACTCACTGCAGTTCGGGAGTTAAACATTAGAGAAGAACAGGCAGGTTTTCGTCCTGGCCGGGGATGTATAGATCACATTTTTACTCCTCGTCAAATTTTGGAGCAGCGTCATATGTACCGCCGGCCAACAATTGCCCTGTTTCCTGACTATAAAGGTGCGTTTGATTCGGTGGATCGATCTACACTTTTAGAGTCGCCTATACGCAGGGGTGTACCGACCAAGTACGTGAATATACTGTCGGCGCTTTACTCCCATAATTCGGCTCAGGTTAGGATTTACGGCGAGCTGTCTGACAGTTTCAGCACCAGGAGTCCCGTTCGTCAAGACTGTCCCCTTTCACCATTTTTGTTCAATTTCGTCGTGTACGAAATAATGGAGGATGGTCTGCTACACTTAAATGATGCCCGTATGGACCTCCTACCTGGTGGAAGGCTGACTGATCTTGATTATGCTGACGATAAGGTGTTGCTGTTTGACAACTTTCAAGTGACACAAGCAACGCTGAACGCAATTTCGCGTTCTGTTAAGTACCTCGGAATGCGCTTTGCAGCCTCGAAATGCAAAGTGCTTCTGCAAGATTGCTGTGATTACGTAAATTTAATGCTAGATAATGAAGTCATGGCTGTTGACCCATTTGTATACCTGGGAAGCTGCATCAGCGGCGGCGGCGGAGGTGTAGGGAATGAAATATAGGCGCGTATTTCCAAGGCTAGAGCGGTGTTCATTAATCTGAGGCACAGAAAGGTATCTCTCTGAAGCTTAAGGGTCGCGTATATCAGACAACAGTGAGGGCTGTATTACTTTACGGCAGCGAAACATGGCCCCGCACGGTAGAAGACGTGAACCTTCTTCAGGTGTTTGACCACCGATGT
>JTDE01004446.1:38875-51184 GCA_014338405.1 Paragonimus skrjabini miyazakii
CGTCCCGCAAAAGTTACGTGAGAGTGCATCCGCAGCCCTTTACCAGGTTGATGCACAACATCGAACCTAAATCGTGATAATTCCGGCTTCCGACGTTCAATTTTACCGTTCTTGACTTCTCATACGTGTTGATTGCCGTATATGAAGGCGACAGAACGTTGGTCAGTAACAAGTTTAGAATAGTTGCGTAGTGGGAAGTGTTTTCATTCGCGTATGGATTCCACGACAGCGAAGGCTCATGTTTCTACAACGGAATGGTGCCTTTCACAGGGCAGCAGGCTAAGCGAGAACAAGACTGCCGGTCGACCATTTTAATTCACAGTGGCTGCGATCGCCACGTCAGAGCCATCCGTCTCGAAAACCAAAAGAATGTCTTATCAACTAGCAGAAATAGCGGCTTCGGAGAACTCGTTTCTCAGAGCCCCGAAGGATTCTCCTACTATGGTAAGTAGAAGGATTGTGGTACTATGCAAACGCTTGTGAATTTTATCAAAGAAGTGCGATATAAACCGTGAGAAGTAAACGAAGAGCCCATTATTCGTTTCTGGGAATTCAACTTAAGGGAAGGGGCTAAATCTCACAGAAGTTTCAGGCGACCGGGATACGGCGCGATGATGTTTTTGGTTCAGAATTTTGCGCTGCATTTGTCTGTTCATATTTTTGTCCTACTGGTGCTTTGTGCATCAACAATTTACACACGATTACGGTTATTAGCTATCGAATAACATACTAATACCGTTACGTATTAAACTATTTGGTTCACAGTGTTTATATCTGTATTACATTGTACGGTTTAACGCATCTATTAAGCCGATAATTATCCGGACAGACATCTGTTCGGTTCAACTAAATCCTGAATTAACGTTCTGTCTCTGTTTCCTACCGCTTTCTATGACGCTAACACTTACCGCCTTTCTTCACAACGACACGCACGAGATCCAGCAGCGTCTGTTGATTAGAAGTATCGAGTACCTGTGACCGATTCGGCGGTCGCATGACTGTTCAGAACGGTATGCCAGGCCAGGTGTGACTACAGTGGTACTACACTAAATGCGCTGGCCTCAAAGAGGACCAGTACACTTTGTTGGCTTCTTCGAAAAACAATTTATCTGCCTTTTCCGTTAGGGCTGAATTTCGTCCGGGGCTGTATCCGACCCGCTGCTCGCCAACCCAGTGGGCAGAAACAAGACACGTTTAGCTGTAGTTGCAAGACGTCTAAAGACGTCAATGCAGTGCACATGACCACGGTTGAGGGAGATCTGGTTGAAGCACAAACTGAACAAGCATATTGCGCTCGCCCTTCCAGGTGTGGCGGTTGCTTCTGAGTCAGTGGCTTTGTCCACAGCTCAAGTTAAGGAAACCGCGGCAACTTTTAGGGACAAGGCACTCCGGGAGGGGAGGCTCTTTTTGTGGGGACGGTTTCCGACCATACCCTTTCCGGGCAAACGAGCAAGAGGGGTGTTAAACATCGCGTTTCCCTTAGAATTAACAAGCCCAGTTTCTGCCAGCAGACTTTGTTCTAAAACCACCAAGAAGTCACCCGAATTTCTTGTGACTTCACCCGCAAAGATTGGCACGGGGGAAGTTCTGTATAAGACGGTTCAGCTAAAGAAATGTCATGATAATCTAAGAGGAGTCTCACTGGATCGTTCATTGCAGGTGCGGCAAAAGCGCTTCCAACTTCATAGAACATGGTCACGCATTAAGGCTGGCCCCAAACTACGAGCAAACATAGAGGTCATTATTCCTATTCTCAAGCTGGGACCAGCGCCTCCAAATGGATCATCTCACGTGCTCACACTCATACCAGAGGCGGCTGCCCATCAGCTTGGATGGCTGATTATCTATATAGCTGCACGGGTCTGAATCAATAACTCTCAAATAGACCACAGACCAACAGGCTTGCTCTAAACCCCAAACCATCTCATCCTCAAAAAGTCCTGCCCGAAATTACTTCACTCCTAAACTCCACAGCACAATGAGTCTACGTGGGTCACCCCCAGCATCCAGAAGGGCCCATATATGGCTCATTCTAGCCGCATTTTCCCCCGTCAGAACACGGTCATTTTGTCCTAACTTCTTCTCTAAACTAAAATCCCACCCAAAATTTGTGTGTGCAAAACTGCAAACCATAATCCAGTACTTCAAAAAGTGAAGACGGTCCAAAAACCATCGACCGTGAGCCAACCGAAACGGGCGAAGCGTCCCACGGGAACGCTCACATATGCTCAGGCTCCAGCGAAGCGACCGCAACCCACCAAGAGGGCTCAGGAAACTCTGACGCCTTCTACATACTCCACCTCGCTACTGGGACTGCTTCCTCAAGATTTTCATTATGCTATTCTGTCACTTCTTGCACCCAGTCAAATGAGGAGGTGCCCGTCAGGTGCGTGTACACTAACTGTCTGAGCCATTTACACAAACTACCTGAAATCACTTAGCTGGTTTACGACATTTGTCCTCACATTCTTGCTTTCACAGAAACCTGGTTTTTCGTAGATATCAGTGATAACGAACTGCATGTTCATGGATCCTCACTGTACCTACCAGACTCTTCCCGTGTACGCATGGGCGACTGTGCTGTTTTTGAAAGCCAGAAGCTGCCAGTACCAACTGTCATAGGGGAATTTACATCCCAAAAAAATGCGACTGGCTGTGGTTCAAACTCTAGCTTCGTATTCGTGGCACGCTCCTTGTAGGTGTTACTTACCGATCGCCGTCGTGCAGCGTATCGGATGACGGGACGATTCTCGCCGCTCTACACTGTTTTCTTTCTACACAGCTTTTCTCCCATCTTCTCATTATGAGTGACTTCAACGCACCGAAACTCAGCTATATAGGAACCTCTGGTGAGGACTCTGACTCCGGATTTTTGAAATCCCTGGCAATGTTGATCCATGCGAAAGCCTTGATATAGCATTTCGGAATACTTTCACGGCTCAGATAAGGACAGTCACCCTCATCGCTTGATATGGTTATCACAAATGAAGCCCGTCGGGTAGATAGGCTGGTAACCAAACCATCGCTGGGGCATGGTGACCACATGTTACTAACTTTCAATCTTATCTGTTACTTGTCCAAAATACCGTAACAAAGACTTTATTCAGAAATTTTCAGAAAACTGACGTTGACGCACTAGGGACACTCATAAGTACACTCATACTTGTGTCAGGAGGCATGGAAAGAGGCCATTGTCACATCCACATTTATGGCGGGTGACCGTCACTCCACCTGTTAGTTGTCGGCTGAGCAGTCTCGCCAGCATCCCATGCAAGGTAATGGAGTGCCCGACCGGCCATGCATAACCAATATGCTAATGTTTGTGGATAGCCTGACAGACGCCAAAGACAATAGCCATTTCTCGGATGCCATGTTTTCGACTTTGCCAAAGTCTTTGACCCTGTCCCACACAGTACTCTTGTACATAAAGTAGAAGCCTATGACATCCAAGGAGAGGTTCTCTGTTGGATGGCATCCTTTCTTGGTAACAAGACTTTCACAGTAAAAAGCGGATCGGACCCTTCTTTGGCCTTCCCATCTCCGCTGAAGTTCCTCAAGGATCTGTTCTCGGTCCGCTGTTGTTTCTAATATACATCAATGACCTTTCCGACCTTATTTCCAGCAACTTCCTTCTCTACATCGACGACATAAAAATCTGCAATGCTTGTGGTCACAGTGTACTGCAGATTGACCTTTACCGTATTAAGTGCTAGTCGAATGGCTGGAGTCTCTCTCTAAACGACAGCAAGCGTGCATGCATGTCGCTCGGAGGAGACTTCGAGGGCGTAGTCTTAATACGTGGCGCACTGAGTGCAATAGATATCGCAAAAGTCGACCTTAAAAATATAGGGTTTTGGTTGTTGACTGGTTTAACCACTTCTTATCACCACCAGATGGCCGCCTAAAAGGAATCTGGGATTATTGGGACGATAAAAATATCCTTCTTCCGCATAGACAGGCATGACTTTCAATCGCACTACGGGGTCTATATAAGACCACTACTCTAGTATGCTAACCAAATCGTATACACCGGCCTGAAGAAAGACCTACTCGCTATCTAACGTGTCCAGCGAGTAGCCACCAAAGTGGTCACTGGCTGGCAGCATTTCTCCTACGAGTCTCGTCTTAAAACTTCTGATCCTTATCTACTTGAGTTCCGAAGGTATCATCGTGATTTGATCCTCACGCGTTTCTTCTTTATCACAAGACTCGTGCAGCTATCCTTTACCCCAGTAGTTCATAATAGTCGAAGGGGTCACGACAAGAAGCTCCATAAGATTCGACCCCGGACATTCCTTAGGCAACAGTTCTTCTCTGACAGGGTTATCAACCACTGAAACGACCTTTCATTAGAGATTGCGAGCTGCTGTTCTAAGGGCTTTTTAAAGTGGTATTAGATTCCCACTTGCTTAAGAAGTTGTTAGATTGGCATTTTCTGCTCTACTAAACTAGTATTTTACTGTTCTCAGTATTCTTTATAACCTATAGGGTTTGTTACCTTTTTGTTCCCTTGTTACATGCTATTCTTCATACCTGTTATGTTTATTATAGATATAAATCACGTCTATTGTTTGAATCAGCAAACTTATAATATTTTGCTTCATCCTTGAGTTG
Organism: Paragonimus skrjabini miyazakii; assembly: GCA_014338405.1. Taxonomy (NCBI): domain Eukaryota; kingdom Metazoa; phylum Platyhelminthes; class Trematoda; order Plagiorchiida; family Troglotrematidae; genus Paragonimus; species Paragonimus skrjabini miyazakii. Next base: position 43,490 of record JTDE01004446.1, read on the forward strand.
GTAATCGATTTACGTTTTCCATTTCAGCCGTCATACGCCAATTGGTAAACAAATCACGGAGTAGCGCGTGTATATTCCATTTATATAATTTGACCACCCAAATTGGTACACTATTTGCTCCATTCACTTATTGCTAATTACCTTGAAAATTGTGATCATAAATTGTTGAGAAAAAGGAATACTTTACCATAATGCCCACTAAGTCAGCTAGTCTTCAAAAATTGTCGGTCGCAAAGCGATCAGCTTCCTACAGAAAAGGCACAGTGACAACAGAGATAGGCATAAAATCCGCAGGCACCACTTTCAACCCCTGCTCCATCACTGCTATTACAAAGTAGCCAAAACCTGTCGCTAAAGCGGTAATCTCAACAGCAAACATTAGCCCCTTACAAGAAAGAAACAACGCCACGTTGTGTTCAGTTCATATTGCCAATGTATTTGCAGATCAGGTTAAAAAATAACGGACCTAGGGTCCAAAATAGCGAAAATACACAGTAAGTATGGAAAGATTACGAGCATTTCGCACCAGCGGAATCCGACAGTTATCATTTTATATGCCTCAAATAACACACAGTCTGAGACTAGTATGTCTGGCTATAAGTATCTCGTAGCTGCTGGAACGTTTATTAACGCAATAGCTACCGAAATGCACAATTGGTTACGCTGTGCAAGTAAAGTGATTGCATTTAACGCACTCAACGGAATACTTTTGCTAACCATGAAAATAATCTAACTCAAGGCTGGTAAGGTGGAGGACCAGGTGTGCCATTGTCTGAAATTCCGCAAGAAGGTACTGGAAAAATGTTGTCTACTGTTACTGCAGTTCACAAACGAACTTGCAACAAATGAATTCGTCAAAAAGCACGGCCAATTCGTGTATGCCACGATTTTTGAGTCCAGAAAAGTGTCTGATAACAAGACCACTCCATAGGGAAATATGGCAAACAAACATTTCCCGAGCGAAACAGAACTGAAATATCAAAATCAGCAACCTCAGTGACTTCGCTGTTGATCTCGACTGCTCCACGACTTATCTAGATTAGCAAGTTGTAACTGGCAACATCGTTACGATGTCCATCTAGAAAGATACCGAGAAACAAACTACGTCTAGCTCCGCTGGCGTCAAGCGCGCTGAAGTTTCTCCAGTAGAACCCACGATTGGCGCTAAACAAACCTGCCCTAGCCATCGACGATTCCCTCTGTCAACCGAGGCGCTGACTGGAATGAGTTCTGGACTTAAAGCGCCGAAAGTTCTCCAGAGTGTTGGGGGTAGCATTCCATATTCCCAGAACAAAGACAAGGTTGGACAAGCATACCTACCTCTTTCTTACTGTGAGCATTTACATCCATTATCTGGAGTGAATGTACATACTAACCGCATACCTAAGACGCTTGAACAGGTCTCCAAACCAACAGTAAGACCTGTACGGTGCCTACTAGAAAATAATGTTCTAGATTTACAATATAAAGGTAAATCGACGGTACCTCATAAACGCTACGATTCTGGTTCTAAGTAGCGCATTCCAAGAAAAAATGTTTTGCAGATAATAAAGAACAGTTGGTCCTTTACTACGTTTAAGCCAATCTACAACTCCAGTAAGTTTTACACTTTCCATGCATTACCCAACAACCACGCAATACCTTATATTTCTATCAAAAACAAGAGTGCAACTAGTAGCCAAATTCATAACGTATGTGCCCCGTCAAATCCATCACCACCTGATTATATAACTAGCACAACTCAGTCCTTTTAGTGCACCATTTGACATTTCATCCACCACCACCTAGTCCCCTCCCCATGTCCCACTCAGCCATCCTATCATAACGACACCCTTCCAGCACTTTCTGTCGTGGAGTCAGACCTTTGCAACATCCACTCGAACGTGAGTGGAAAAATGGTACATCCCCTTGAACGGAACTCATCATATGATATGTCGCAACCCTCCTCCCCATCTGTCATGCAGTTCTTTAGCAGCTTGAATGTTGTGCCTGACAGAAAGAATTTCATCAATTTATTACTCATAGACGTAAGGTCATTGATAAGTAAGATGCACATCTTTAGATCTTTTGTCTTTCTATCTAATCTCCGTCTCATTCTCGTCACCGAGACGTGGTGCTCCCCTGATAGTCCAGACACACAACTAAACCTCATGGGATATAATATATATCGTAGGGATTGTCTCACAGGACGAGGCGGTGGATGAATCAGTTGCCTAAAAGAGCAATTATCCGCAGTTAAACTTGACGAGCTCAGTCTTAATAAAATCGAGGACTCGTCCTGGTTGATGGTCTGCATAGATTCTTGCGACCTACTTATTAGATGAATTTACCGACCGTCAAATGTTACTAGTAGTGACTTGACTGACGTTGTGAAGATGATAAGTCATTTATCAAACATACCTTGCGAATACAAACTAATAGGTGGTGACTTCAACATGTCAAATATCTCCTTGACCTCATTCACCACTCCCGCAAAGCAAGTTGAATTTCCATCATGCATTCGGTTGATGGCTGGAACCAACATGTCTTAGCGCCCACCAGACAGAAACATATTTTGGATCTCATATTCACTACAGGTATCTCGTACGTAGGGATATCCGTTATGGAACAATTTCCAGGAGGCGACCATAATATCGTCAAGTGTCAGTTTGACTTCAGTACAGTTATCAAACCGACAATTGCATTCTAAAGTCCGACCTAATACATCGATTGGAGTACCTTCTCCTCCCTACTAGGATCCTTAAATTGGAAAAAGTCCTTTCTTACATTGGTCCCATAAGTAGCAACCAAGGAATTTATCAAACACTTCCAATTTTGTATCGATATTCTGGCCCCCATAAAGTCAAAACGCGTTGATTTTTATGTGCAAGGTGGAATCCTAACTGTAAAAGAGACTGGCAAACTTAAATAACTTAAGTCGATGCACAGAAGAACACTGGACTTCTCCCTAATAATGCAAATGAGCAGTACGTTTGAACACATGGAATACATAACGCAACCGCATTATGCAAACAAAGGAAGGCTCGTACTCGGTAGCGAGCAAAGGGGCATGAAACTAGTGCAACTGATGAGACAGAGAAATTCCAAGAGAGACCCTTCTATGAGAGTTATGACTCTCAAAGATAAAATGGTTGTCGATGGTCTTATTGAAATACGTGAGCTCTTCAACTCACGTTTGACTGCTGCGTTTAACGTGGAGAGCACACTATTACCCGTTATCCCGTTTTAAACAGAAGTTCTGTGCAATACTTCGATTGATGTTAGAAGTATCCGCTTACAGTTGGCTACCGTTAAACCCACAGTTCACCCTGGATCTGATGGTATCCCACCAATCGTTATCAAGAAAAAAAGTGAGGATGTACCCATCCTTTTACTTAATCTGTTCAGGTTATCACTTTTATCTAGCACTTTCCTTCCCCAATGGATAAAGTCAATCATTATGCTTCGCCACAAAAGTGGTCCATGGCAGGAAGTGAGTAACTATCGTCCAATCAACCATACATTAGTCTGCTCAAAAATGTTTTAAAAGGATAATGAAAGTGCCCACTGTCGAATTCTTAAGTTCACAAGACCCAATAAACTTTTCACAGCACGGTTTACTCGGTAAGCTCTCTCGCGTGACATGTCAGTCGAAATTCTTAAATCATATATCGATGTTTGCCGATGCAGAAAATGTGGCAATCATCATACTCCTAAACTTGTAAAGGGCTTTTGATCGTGTGCCCCATAGGTGCCTGTTAATCAGAATAGCATCCCTTGGCATACAAAACCTCTTGTGTAGCTGGATTTCTTCACAACTTGCTGGCCGAACACAAACTGTCGAGATGGGAGACACCGCTCAACGCCAGAACCAGTGACTAGTGGAGTGTTTCAAGGAAGCGTTCTGGTACCGTTGAGCTTTCTCATGTATATAAATGACTTATGCGATGTTATTGAGCATGGCAAATCTTTCCTGTTTGCTGACGATATCACAATCGTTTACACATTTCGACAGCCCAGCAACCTCGTCTTGTGTCTACAAAATATACGACAGGACCTAGGAGTATCGGAGTCGTGGTGCAAAGCATGGCTCATGAAGTTCTCAGCAAACAAATCGAACATTACCACTTATGGTTGTCAAAGATCCAATGGGTCTGTCTTACTAGATGGTCATGTAGTCGTCGTCTCGCCCTCTCACGCGGCGCATCACGTGACAAGCCTAAGACTAAGTGACGCTCACTGTCCCAACCTGTGCATGCACACCAACGCATCCATCAGCCCGAAAACCTTCTTTCACATCGGAACGCACGCACGCATACACGCACCACCTGTACATTCAGCCAATTGGGACGCCTCAACTGAATGTGATTCAGTGCGATCAACACTCAGGCACGCGTGTAGTGGTTGGACCCGGATCGGAACAAGGAACAACATAATTGAACAGGACAAGACACGGTCCGGACGAGCGCCACTGAATTAAGCGTGTACACCAATCCCACCAATAAAGATCCAAACTATTTGATTTAACCTTCTCATTGACTATCGTTGAGATATTGTTATTTGTTAGTGGGTACTCAAGCTATCACGGTTAAGAGTTCCACTACAGTCATCATATCGACACCGCCACATCCGTTCGAGATCCGAAAATATGGTATTCAAGCTCTTTCAATTTTGCCGAACATGTACGCCTTCAGGTAGCGAAAACGAAAAAAAACAATAGGCTGTATCGAAAAGATATTCAGTTTATCGGATTGGAGGCTGGCTGTTTATAATATCAGTAGTGAAGGTTCGGGGATTTAGGTTATTTCAAAATTGAACACCAACCACACTCGATCACGGCCTTTGGATTCAGATGAGCCTTTCGGCTAGCCCACTTCGAAAGGAAGCACTAGACTCGAGTTTCGCTCTTATTAGAGCTCATTAGTAGTGCATATCCTTGTCCGGATCAAAGTTTGCACTCTGACCTTCATGCTTGTGAGACTGGCGTGTTAACCACCACGTCAGCAACCTCACAATAGGCATGACCGAATAATCAAATCCAAACGCTCAACCACAACCTTGTATGAATAGTGTTCAGCTTGCCCGATCATTTCGAAAGGAGAATGAACAGAATCACTCTGTTCTATCCAACCGATAACCTCGTGATCAGGACTTCTCAGTTAGGTTGAAACTACTGTCTTCATTGAACCAACTGAGCATGGTTTGAATCAGTAGTGAAGGTTCGGGGATTTAGGTTATTTCAAAATTGAACACCACCCACACTCAATCACGGCCATCGCATTTATAAAATGTGTGGTCGGCCTCAACTTTAGTATTGCACATTTATTTACCGCCACCTACGCAAACCTTGTAGGCTTGCGTTAGAAAATCCCCAACGCTCATTTACCAAGAGCTTATTAGGATATTTATCCTAACTTACCTGTTGTAAATGTTTTCAAATACCTAGTTTTTATCCATTTTCTCTACAAAGACCTAAGCTGAATCTTACACTCCTGTGTAAACTGATACACTCGGACGCCATCACCACAGCATTCGTCGATCATTTCAAGCACAGCTCCTCATATGGTCTAAGAAATAAGGGTTCCACTTTGCCAACCCCATTAGCTCGAAAATAGATACGAGCCAACTTCTTTATTGTAAAATATCCTTATATTTTGAATAGACTTTCGACTAAAATTACAGCCAGCAACAACATTCAGCGTTTTAAGAAGGGCTTGGACAGCTTCCTCACATCAAACATAATGCCCATCTTCAACCATTGTGTACCTTCTGACGACCTTTATGAATGCGGTCCGGAGAACATTTGCTGTCAGTGACATATAGCGTATGTACCCGTCCCTACTGTAAGGCTCCCATCTAAGGCAGCTTGATTGGAACTGATTACTGCGCATCCACCGTTTACTCACACCCCATCTGGCATGTGATCCAATGCGTACTCATGAAACAGCAGCACTTTATTCATGTGTGTCACTGTGCACGCGTTGCTCAGAATGTTGGACAATATAAGATTGAATTTTATAGTAAATTTGGTAGAACAAACTTATATAAGGTTTTACTTAGAACAGAGAGAAAAAGAGGCAGAACAGGACTACATTTACATATACAATTTTCCCGCAAGTTATTTATATGCTCATTCGTAACAGCCTGTTTATCTTGGTAATCAATCAGGCTAAAATTAACGGTAGCCGGTATTGATGGTTTATTTGGCTGGCATACAAAAACTCCCCACAGAAAACGGTGGGGAAAATACTACCTTGTTTATCTTAATTAATCCCACTATAACCCCAATTCATATCGTGCGCTGCCCCCTTGACGCAAACCCTCCCCATTAATCATTAGCAACTGTCGTGTGCTATAAAATATGGATTATCGTTTAAACATTGAACCTATGAAAAAATGACGTCAACACATCATAATAAACTAACTGTAACCTCAATTTATATCGTGCGCCCTCTCCTCCGTTTCTCACCCTCCTCAATAACCATTCAATAAGCATTGTGTGTTATGAAATATAAATTCTCGGTCAAACATTGTCCTTATAAAACGAACTGACGTCAAAAACGTTGTACGGACTTTTGATTATCACCTGATAGTCATTTCAGTAATAGCCACTGGTTACCCGATTATCGCGGACTACTATAACAATCGCTTGCCAATATTAAATAATTCACTGAAAAAAAAATTAATATAATAATAATAATGGTATATTTCTCAACGCATCTGTGGGAAACACTCTCAGAAAAGCGTGATCAGTATACACATGATAACGTGAAACGTATACCGTACTCAAACTTTTTAATTGTACGCTACAGCAATTATGAAAATAAAGTAACAAAACAGACATAATAGTGGAGAAAAATTCCAGTTTATGAAGAAGTATTTGGGGTACTTGCCTTTAAAAAGATAGTTCCCAATATTTTCAATGTTCTATAAATAGTGCTCAGTAGTTACATCAATTCTCGCTTCACAAGGTTAACATTGGCCTGATGGTCAAGGTCATGCCATGAAAAGGATTTTTGCAGATGGAGAAAATGAACACTCGAAGAATTTTGACATTATTTGATGTAGACGGTTCCGGAAAAATATGTAGAAACTTTTATCAAGATGAAGGAAGATAGGAGGGTTCAAATTTTTGTGGAGAAATGGACGATCTTCTGGACTGGACTTCGTTACTTTATCAAAATCGACGGATGTTTGCAGACCTCGCGAATTGTCCAACCAGTACGGGATTTCGATTGCCCGGACGTTATGGTATGTTGTCTCGCGCTGGATTTAATCGTGGAATCAGGAATGAAAGGCAAAATTACGTGATAAACGGGAGAACGTGAAATGATCATGTGAAGTATGACGGACAATGGAATCTGATTTTTTCTGACCGAACCTTTTATATAAAATTTATAATTTTGTTTCAGTTAACAAAATGTATATCTCCAACAAACAGTTGTTATCGAATAACGCGAAAAGAGATCGATTCACGGCTTTATCTAGTATATGAATATAGCCGAATTCTGATGTCGATTTAGTATATACGGGCGTGAAGTTTTGGTCCAAAAATATAACATTCACATTAATCTTCATAATACACGTGATTACCTTACTTTCTCCCACTTAACACATGGTATTGCGCTCTTTTACATATTCTCACGAGCATCCGCTATGCAAGGAAACTTTTCGCAATAAACAGGCGCTCAAAACCCTATATTGGCCGAGTGATTA
>JTDE01004447.1:2926-50344 GCA_014338405.1 Paragonimus skrjabini miyazakii
CTGCAGCTATGTGCATCTGATGAACTTTACGTTTCAACTACGGTGATTCAACACAAGAGGACGTACTAGGTGACATGGAGATTTCTTTGTGCCTCTCAGTCATGGATACAACTCGGTCATGTAGCAATCATTTACAGATGGCGCTACCCTGTTAAAGACTCTCGTGCATTTTGGAACAACCACTTGGACTCGGACAATGCTGTTGAGCGTGCCCGTTTTGTCTTGTCGTTTATCCAGAGGACACGCTCGTAAATTCTAGATACTTAGCTGAATTTCGAACAAAGAGAGTGTGAAGAACGCTTACCAGGAGGCGTTGGTGAACAAATTGCTTATCTCGAGTCGGACGAGGGCTCCTAACGAACACTGGAAGCAAATTGCCACAGCTATGAAAGCATGTTGTGAAGAAGTATTTTTCGGAGGAGCTGTTCAGTTTCAACAGAACTGGATTTCTGTCATTTCGATAAATCTCGAACAAGCGTCGCTTGATTCAACCTGGTTCCGAATATGGTGATGACCGTCGAGAGCTTAAACGCAAGCTGGTTAAGGGCTTGCGTGAAGGCCGTGAGCATTATTTGGTCGAACAGTCGAGAGAGATGGAAAGTGCCTTTTCGTCTAGGAATCACAAAAGACTTTTTCCGTGATCCGTCGTCATACTTGCTGTCGAGTGGATGTAGGTGAAACCATATGGCACCAGCAAGGATAACAAAGACATCGGTTATTATCGTAGACCTGCGTCATCTCTGGGGTCAAAAAGACGTTCGGTTGTCGTTGAAAGGGAGTGTACATGGTACTCATGTGCGCCCTTCTTTTGTTCTGCGGCTTGAAAACTGGGCCTGTTCGCAGTAAAAATGCCAACAGACTTACTGTGTTTGACTATCGTAGTCTCCGCCAATTAGCCGACATTAAGTGGACTAGTCGTATGAACTATACGGTTGTTCTTCGTCGCTTATTCCGGAGCGCTCGGGATACGCGATCCTTTGGCCAAGTAATCACGTTGGTCACAGAGACACGTACTTTGTATGCCAGCTTAAAGTTTACCGTACCAGGCTTTTATATACTGGAACTACCAGCATCTGAACAAAAGCGTACGGTAGCCCAATAACAACGTAGTCACAAAATATGAAAAACCTGGTTGTTACAATAAATAAAGTACGTAGGTGTCGGCTCCCTGGATGGGTTTCTCGTGATGATTCAAAACGTTTGCTAGAAACGGTAACTGAAAAGATAATGAAATTATAACTCAAATGATAATACTGAAATGATAGTGTGCTAAAGTCAATGGTGAACATACGCATATACCCCTTCTATTTCTTTCGCTTGTCTATCTTTTATTAATTTTCAATCATTTCAGCAAGGTTTTCTTTTTTAGGATATTCCGCGTCGCTCATTATACATGCGATAAACCGAGCCACGGTTCATTCTGGTTGGGATAAATGTCATTGTGATGATACTGATGATGACAAAACTTCCAGTAACTGTTATCTGACGTTTTCTCTGATGACTTAAAAGCTTTGATGACAAACTGAGCAGGCGGGGTGGGCCCTTATAACTCAGAAATTCAAAGAAATATAGGAATCTTCAACCTGCATTGAACAAGTTTGCCTTATGACTTCAATGAGGTGGTGAATCTCAGTTTGTGGTTGCTTTTGCTCAATAAACTAAAATGTGATTCCCTAAACGGTACTTTTGTCACTTTGCTTCAGAGATATACTGACGGTGCATCACTAAGTTGTAGTTAAACGAAGTGTTTTTAGCGACCTCTTAGAATAGCTTAATTTTTGTTGGTATTCTGTAGTACAGTTTGACACTTCCTATTGAGGCATGTTTGTTTGACCCAATTGTATATCCGATTTTCGCTAGCTTAGACCGTCTTTACTTCTCCGTTATGCGCGCTACATGCAGAACGGTTGCTGACTGTACAATTTTTGATTCGCCGTTCGTAGCAATATATAGAGTACTGATTTGTTTTTTCTTCTGAAGTATTGCCATTGGGTAACTCACGGAAGCTGGAGTGAGACTTTGTGACAAAGCTCTAACAGTATGCTTTTTTAAAGATCACATAATTATTTGCTGGGTATATGTATTATGTGAGCCACGTCAGTTTAGCAGTTCGACTTGCCGGAAACACTCCATTTGTGAAATTGTCTTGTTCAGTCTTGAACCATCCACTGGCTTTCTTCTTGATAGTTTTCCCCAGTAGATGAGGTCCAGTCCAGACTAGACTCATACTCTAGTCACCAAGCCGTCCTCAGATATGCTGGCGATCAGAAGAACTGGGGAGGGTTAAGAGAAATATAAGCGCAACAGAAAACAACCACAGCGTGTACCACATACCAAGATTTCACCTTTGGAAAGAGAGGACAAACGTGATCACTAGCTGTAATGAGCTGTCAAGCTGGTCATCACTCTTACAAGCTCGCCATCTTATTAAGACATGTCGACTGCCGTTACCTTCTCTACATCTAAATGCGATTTCAGTATTGACGATAAGCCTATATCCCTGTACTATTTTTGCATTTCCCATGTTGTGGCTGCCAACCATCGGAGACTGAGTTGCAAAAACGGTTTATTACGTTTAATTCCCTAAACCTTCTACGGCTAATGTAGAAACACACCAGCAGAACAAGCTTTGTCCAGTCTCAAGATTTTCTGCAGACATCATAAATTGAAGCCATTGGTGAACTTATAAAATGTTATACTTGTCATTTTATGAAATCTGCATCACCGGCGGGGATCAACAAAACGATTGCTTGCCGATGTTTTACTGGAACAATAGAAAATCTGAGGTTTACAAAGAAGTACGGAGCAAAGGCTCACAGAGTCCAGTGAGTGCAAGCATTCCCAAGGGTAACTTCCGTTAACTACAGAATATAGTTGGCGAATTGCACGATGTGCAAAGCGGCTATAGTTCAAATGAACCAGAAAAGTGGATTGAAACTGATTCCTAAGTTGTTACGGGAAACCGGTATCCCTAATGCTGTTTCGCCTGGAATATTCAAAAAGTATAAATCACTGCATACATTATAGTAAAGCTTATCAGAATGTATGCCGAAAAAGAGCAGCTTACCCTTGTTAACTTTTGTAGAGGACTGAAACTTCCCTACGTCTGAAATCGTGCCTATATTCCACAATAATTGAACCAAAAAACCAGATAATGGAAAACGACTTTTACCGCAACTAGTCTAGGAAAATAAGCTGTAAGCGAAGCACGATAAAAAGCACAGCACCACCAACCAGTTAGTAGACGATGGGAAATTCTTGTTGCAAGTTTGAACGGTCGAACAAACGACAGAGTGCAGACATGCAACCAAACAATATCAGTAATGTCGGCAGCCAAAACAAACAGCAAGGTAATTGAAATGCGTGACAAGCCATGTGTGTCACTACACTGCAAATGTTTGGTTTATCATGGTTTAATATGTTATATTCGAACTATTTCATCAGTACTTAACATTTAACCTTTGCCTTTCATTCAGCATTTATATCAATAACTAAGTACATCAGATATACAACCATAGGTGTATCCGAACACCTTGATAACCTTCATCCGCCATATCATCTGATCCTTCAAATGTACGAGTTTGTGGCAACTGGTAGAAAACGGTCATTTTGTTAACTTTCAACAAGCTTTTGTCATTATGATTTACTCATCCACAAGGTATGTTTTTCGACTATGAAAACATTTATTATCTACGATATGAATGACTGAGCTGTGTAAAGTAAAGTCAGAATTGGGTTTACAGGAAAAACGTAAAAGTTTAACGGTAGTTTAAAAGAAGTAACTAGGTTTTAAAATACCTTGCGGTTTTCACTTCAGTTAATAAACAATTCACTGTTTTGCGTTTCTAACTTCTTTGCCAAATATAATATCGTTCGTTTTATTCATTAGTTTGCGTCATATTGGACATCTTCAGATACTGATTACGGTTACCGATGTTTAACGTTATTATTGTTTGACCTGTATATCATTTTTTAATCATTCAGTGTAATTTTTTGTATGGACGCACGTAGTGAAACATCAAAATTACTCTCTGCGCAGTTTATTTGAGTTCTTTCGATTATTCTACAAATGTGGAGTTCTGGCAAAATTTTTGGTCTTTTTGCAACCCTAACAATGTTCACTTGTGTCCATTGTGAATTTGGTAGCACTGTGGTCAACACATTCACTCCACAAGCAGGAAGCCCGAATTCTATTTATTGACGGACGACACATACATGGGTCACTGGCGAACTCTAGCCAGCGAGTGAAACTCGAGGTTGATACACTTTTCAAAATGCACCTGTTTGGAAACCTCTCGGTTTATGAAAATTAAAGGCCTCGTAACGGTTATCAGGTTGTAACAATTAGTCTTTGACTACTTACAAGTAGTGTAAGACTTCTTTCATATTTACAGTGGAAATGCTAAGTTCACTCAATCTCTCCCCGGTGTGACTGAGGTAATAGGTCATGGTTTGTACCACCAGCATTTGAGTAAGTGGCGGTATCACGTCTGTAGGAGTTTCGTCGCGAATCATGGTATTCACAAAATGAAACTTGTCGGCATCATAATTCACCAGTTATTGCTCTATCCTCGCCATATGCCCCAGTTATCATTGAAACTTTTGAACCTGAGGATGTCGGAAATTTATGCTTTCGTCTAACAAGCTGCGTTTAAGTCTCTGACTAAATGTGATGCCGTTGTGTAATAATAAATGACACCGCGACCGACAGTTTAGTGCATATTAGTTATTAACTGTTTGCCATGAAGTCAATGAATACAGATACGTTTTTGCAAAGATGAATTGTCAAAACTTGATTTCGGCAAGGGATGTAGGGAGACTGGACTGTAATAATTTCTGGGGTCCACTCCCTGTAATATTTATGTACTTCTCAGAAGTGGTAAACCGATAAGTCCGACCTTGGTTTGTCCCCTGGAATCTAATCCATGCAAATTGTTTCTATGAATAAGTGGGACACACGACAGCATGATCGATGAACCCAAATTTTTCACCCTTGGTGAGATTTAGTGTTGTGTTGAGATACTTACCCCAGGAAGTCTAGGAAAAAGTAGGAACTGTTTCTTGGAACAGAGGTATTGATCAAGTAGTCTCCTAACGACTCTGTTTTCTATCGGTAGCAGCCGCACTCTAACAGATCTTCACGGGGCTTTGTGAATCTGCTAAATACTTAGAAAAAAACCTCGCCCATTTTTGCTCAGTGATGACGGCTAATCATTTAGGAGCCATGTGTAGTTAATAAGAGTGTTATCAAATAATCAGAATGCCATTTCGGAAAGTAACCATGCATTATTTTTTGCAGCCTCAATGCCAAATAAGGCTGAGAGAGTAGACACAAAAAATGAAGAACATTATTGTGAGCTACTGTTGCGATGTGACACCAATAATGGACAGCTGTTGAGCGATGGTCTAACTCGTGCTGCAATTACAAGCCATTTGAATGCATTACAATGTCTACGTCTGATCATCTATCTTCCACCATCACTGTCCTAGGAATGGGCTTTACTTTCGTTAACTGAACGACTTGACAGTTTGTGTTGGGTGGGAGAAGCTTATCCTAAAAATACACTTCCATTATAATCTCCTTTAGCAGACTGTGGCCGGTAACTTATTGCAGGTCGTTGTGGATTGTTTTCATTTTCAAATACAACGGGAGCATATTTTGTGTAACGGTATCAGATTCACGTATTTTTGATTAATTTATGAAGCGGACATTTTGCTAACCGAGGATGCTCACAAACATTGTAGTCATTTATCCGTAGATAATATACAGTGTTTGAATATGAGACCACCCATGAACCAAGGGTACATCGTTTACCATTCTCTGCAGCAAGCCAGAAGGTGTAGAAATTGCTGAGATAGTTTGCTTATTTTTATCCCCTCTGTCAACAACTGCAAGTTAGCACAATTTGTACATCAAGTGGTACATATTGGTTCTGTGAACACTGTTGTGTGTGTGAGCTGTGTTACAGATATTTCGTCTGAACATCAATGAGAGCTCTATAATTTAGTACTTGACGTGAACCGGTTCTCGGTGAATCAGTTTGAAGCTCTTGATGTCTCTCAACTTGATCATGGAATAAACGGTGTCTACAAGGGGTACTAATAGAACGGGTAAGAGTCGTGCTTTGCGATAACGTTGCCATTTGTTAACTACTCACGTTGGGAGGCGGAGATAGTGTGTTCTTTCTTCTACCGCAAATACTGGTCGTATTACCATTGGTTTAAGGTATAACAGGTTCCAACCGCAACAGAGGTTATCAGTTCCAACATAGCTTAGTCTATTACTATATAACGAATACAACCAAGGACAAGACTAGTCACGATCTAATGTAGGTTGCTGTAATGAAAACATTGTTAAACATTGCATAACCGGTCTGTACTAACAAAGTAACTGCGCTCAATTCAAATTGACTGATGTGCACTTTGTCTATCCATGCTAACAGGGTGTTAGCAGGTCACACGTTAAGCATACCCAACTGAGTTGGTAAGAAACTTCAAAGTAAAACCTACAGCAATAGAAAAGATGGTTAATGGAGTGCGTGGTTGCGGCTGAACATCCGGAAGCACAAGGTGTGCTCATTATAAGTATTCGGCAAGTAGTCAACTGAATGTTGCGCATAAAAGGTCAGAACGCCACTGGCGAATCAACGTCGTGTTCTGATAAGAATTGGTTCGGGTTTCAAAGCATTAGGTTCTCTTTATTCAATTCACTTGGACAGCGGGAGGAAAAACTAAGCGAGGATGAGAGCAATAGGTGATAAACAGAGCAAGTTGATGTTATGGGTTGCATTTTGTCTTGCAAAAACTTTGGTTTTACCTGTTTTGTCAACAACCCACCACTGGTCATCAAAAGTTTGAGGTTGTTGTCACATGGAGACAAATTCAAAGGAATTGTTGTGTAGAAGATAGAAGGTTCTACCATGACGCGTTCCGCAATCAGTAGCTCTTTGTGCCACGTTCATTTATGAGCTTTTTCATTTGTTCGTATCACTGACTGTATCACCTGTTCGAGTAGTGCTCAGTCATGCTCCAGAACAGACACCGGCGAGTTCTGCTAATCCAGGTGTCTGCATTAGCTTCAGTTGAAAACATGGGTAGCAGTAGTGAGACAAAATGACTCAATGAGTCAAACTCGACGTTTGCAAAATTTATCATTCGGATGGAAGTCAACAAACGAATTTCGGCAGCAGAATATCTGGAGTCCTAAACAGAGCATTTGGCAGGCGATTCCACAAAATTACCATTTTAAATATATAATATTCATGAGAACTAAGTTTCAAAAACCCTTCCGGTTTCTGATTTCCGTTTATCTCAAACTGTTGATGCTATCCATAAGTCAACGACTTTTTGTTTGTGAACTGCCTTTTCTGTGAAGCAGTTTTTTGTGCAGACCACTTCATTTATATCAAACAGTGTTCTGACGACTCCACATTCAAAGGTAATGGACACAAAGATGTAGTTCTGTTATTATCTTGAAGTTTTGTCACTTAGCCTGTAGATTACTCGTCGCAGTCTTGTAATTCCTGCTGTTGGTTATAGCCAGATTACATCCAAGGCTTTTTACTTGGGTTTCTGTTGATTCATTACTGTTATTACTATAATTATTTATGCTTTGATTCCTCTCCTTTCTCTACGTTTAGATGTGAGCCCAGAAATTATGCATTCAGTACAAGTAACATACAGTTCAGATTTAAACTTTCGAAATCATGATGAATGAATTCTAATGGAAATGGTGCAAAACAAACAAGAGGATATGCCAGTTTTATCCGTTTTCATTACCAGATTACACACACTATACGTGAACAAATTATTTAGATTTATTTTCACGCAAAATAAGTCACACACGAAAGACACTGATTTATGCAAACACTGAACGAAGCATGATGTTCGAAATATATTTCACTTTCACAATCTCTCCAAGTGACATTTTTTGAATGAATATGAACCGGTTCTTATTGTTCGGTAGATTCATTAATTTATTCATTCTCTATTACTTACACTTTATGTTGAATACATTTTACGATTAATCTCCGTATTTTTGAATTGCATCACTTGTTTTCTGTGAAGTTGGTCAGAGCGTCTTACTAATCGCCAGCTTACATTAGAAAACCACCTGTGCCTGCAATAAAAGGTTGATTTCTCTAACAATGTTGATGGAACATTAATCACACATTAATCACACACATGTGTATTATCACTGCTGACTTACATCATACGGAAACACAAAACATAAGTCTCACCCATGGTAGAAACTGTACAGGTTAGGAAAACGAGTATTGTTTTGCGGACGCCATTTTGTAGATGTTCCAGCAAAGTATCGCTGGCCTGATAGAAAGCCGGAATGCCTAAGTAGCAAAACCAGACGTTTGATTATATTGAAACGTTCAGTGAAGAACATGCACCGTTTAGAACAAACTGAACCTACGTTTAAGTATGCTATACAACGCAAGCTTACCATGGATACCATCAGAGGGGATCAGTTTTACTGTCAACGTGATCTTGTCCAAAGCTGGCATTTTGCATCTGCAAGCCTCTGGTGGATTTACCGAAACAGATGTGGAAGCGGTCAACACTCTATGTAAACAGTACGTAAGTGTGCATAACTGCAAGTCCCAAACGACTTTTGGGCACATAGATCGCAGCTTAACCGAATTGCACCAAATTTTATTGTTGTAAGTCAGAATGAAATTTGAGAACCTAGTAATCTATAAATCACCGGACTGGGCTTGATATTCCCTGTCTTCTTGAAAAGCGGCTCCAGGGTATTAGGAAAACCGCTTACAGCATTTTTCAGTTGGTGCATGTCACTCAGCCGTTCACCGAAAGCTCAGGAACATTTCATATCACACTTACTTTCAAAGGTGGATGCACGGCAAACCATCGACCAATAGCGTCGCTTTCAGTGGTCTCCAAAGTAATAGAGAGCCTACTAGATGACTCAGTCCACACCAACTTCGAAGACCTCCAACTCATCACCAAGGAGTAACATGACATCCGTAAATACTACTCATGCGTCTCCAATATGCTGATTGTATATGATATTCGAACATAGGCTGCCAAAGTGGCACTGACCATAGATGTGATTTGTCTCAACTTTTCTAAAGCCTTTAACGAGGTTGATCATTCAATCACGCCACAGAAACTCAATAATTATGTTCTTGATGGGTGTTTGCTCACGTATCTAGAGGGTTATCTGAATGAACATAGATTCAACACCAAGGTGTGCAGACAGCTCTCAGACTGGTTATCAACAGAGAGTGACGTTCCGCAAGGGTTAATCCCAGGTCCACTGTTATATACTCTCTTCTTTCGTGAACTACTGAATGTAGTCAAATCGACGATGTTAAACTACGCCGATGATACGAAGCTCTGGCGAGTTCTAGAGTACCCCAAAGATGCGACAACTTCACTGAGAAGCCTAAACCAGCGGTCCATAGAAATAACTTACCGTTCAGTTTCAACAAATATAAAAACATGCACGTTCACCAACAAATTTTACCAGCTGTGAAACTAAGCTACCTGCGTAAGAATGAAAACGAGATCTGGGAACCACAGTTGCAGACAGTTCCAGTCTGTCTACAGATTGTGCAGTCATGGCTGAAACAATACAAATGACCTTGACCGTCTCAAGGAGAATTGGCAGTCTTTCATTCTAGACTGTTTTCCACCATGTCTGCCTCCACAATCCACCCACATCTAGAAACTAATATATAGACTTTTCGACCTCATCTTAAGAATGATTTGACATTTATTGAAAGTGTTCAGAAAGGGGTTACTAGAAGAATTATGGTCTTCAGATAAACCCCTTACCCGAAGAGACTAATAGAATTACGCAACTTCTCAATGAAATACGAACACATACAAGGGAGACATAATTCTTTCTTACAAAGCACTCCCTCCTCCAACGATCCAAAAACCTATAAACCCAGCAGTTTTGCCTCCATGATAAGTAAATGGTTGACGGGACTAATACTGCGCCGAATCACCAGAACAAAAGAAAGGACTATTCATGAAGGAGCGATTGGGTTTTGACCAAACCGTGGGTGCACCGACCCCATTTTTACTTTACAAAGATATTGAGGTTTGACACTCATATAGACAGATAACGTTTGGAGGCATTTTAACCCGGAAGTCTACTTTCGACTACAATAATCTTAGCATCAACTAGATGTGTCTCTTCTACGACAGAGTCTTATAGAAATATATGAATCTATTAAGTTCGTTGTCTGTTTACCGTGCCGGCATGTTAACCCAGTTTGTCCAGCGTTTCTAGTGGTACAGCGAATATGCCCGATTTAGTCATGAGGAGAGGCTTGTAGCAAACAGGCTTGTTTCAATGCTTCATCATAAGGCTAAATACAACAAATTTATGTGGGTTCGATAGGAGTAATACATCAATAGGGTGAGGGATGGTGGTCATTAATGTCAAATTAGTCAGACTCTTAAATGTTTTTGCAAATCGGTACTCTTATGTAACAGATCGATCCGGGCTATTGATATATGGACGAGCAGAGCATACGACTAGAGCTACAACCAGACTATTTCCGCGAAGATAGTGACAGATCTGTCACCGGATAAGGCAGACGATTTTGAAAGTTACGTTCAGCAGATCTTAACCAAAAGGCGAGAAAAGAAGTCAGTGAGACTGAGGAATCAACTCAACCCGACCAAACTTGAGGCCGAATTTCCGAGAAATCCGGAACGGTACGTGCATAAAGTTTCCTCTTTCGTATTGGATGAAATTGTCTTTGAAGTATTATCATTTGGACCATAATTTTGCTGTCCTAAAAGTAAACTTAAGCAATTAGATTTAGAAAGTCAATTTGATAACTTGGATGACTAACTGATCGGTCTGAAACCAGCGTCAGCTCTTAATGTCGAGATGCTCCAATCAACCGTAGTTCAGTCATGTTATCAGTACCTGACCTAGAAAACCATAGGTAAAAACCTACTCACTCGACAGCATTTGACCTCACTGGAGGCCCCAAGGCGGAATGAGAATATAGTAAAATCCAGACCTGACAAAGGTGCCGGAATTGTCATTCCAGATAATGCTGATTACTTTGCTAAAGTGAATGCTCTACTGGCAGATACAATCAAATTTGTTTGTGTGAGAACTGTAAAGGTCATAACAGAAGGCATTAACAAAGACACTAAGATGTAGAAAACAACAAGGGCTGATTGAATCAACTATTTTTGAGGAAATTAGGCCAGTAGACAGTGTAATTCCCAGGCTCTATGAGTCACCTAAAGTGCATTAAAACAGAGTTCCGCTACATCCGACTTTAGATATGTATATTTCGTTGTATCATGCAAAGTCAAAATGGATAGCTGAGTTGTTAGAGCCAGTTAACAGAAAATTGGCAATTTATAGTCTTAGAGACTCTTTTGAATTTGTTGAAACGGTAAAGCAACTGAACACAAAGAGAATGTGTTTATTCTCGTTTGACATTACGTCTCTCTCCACGAATATCACACTAAGTGAAACAGTTAAATTTATCGGTCGGTGTGTAGAAAGTAATAACATAAACGTGGGGATACCAGTAGATGGGCCAAAACAGCTTTTGTATCGTTGCACTTACAACGTTCAGTTCAGTTTCTCCGGTAGGTTATATCGCCAGAAGGATGGAGTAGCAATGGGTTCATCGTTAAACCCTTTATTAGCGGATATATTTATGGCATAGCTTGTAAGTAGTTCACTAGCAGATCACATAAAGTCATTAGCTTCTTATAAACGTAATGTAGACGACATTATCGGCATGGCAGATGAATCTCAGTGCCTCAATAAAACAGTGGTATACTTCAACTAAGCTCACGAAAACATCCCCTTTACACTGGAACCCGAATCATCAGTAGGTATAACGTTTTTACTGGTGTTCATGTAACGCCGTGAGGACGGCGCAACATAACGTAAAGTAAATCGTAAAGCAACCTGGTCAGGACACTATACTAACTTTGATAGTTTTGTATATTTGAGACAAAAGAAGAACTTAGTTCGATGTTTACTAGATAGGGCCGTGAAACTTTGCTCAGATGACACCACAGAAAAAGAAAAACAGTTCATATTTAACACATTCCTTGAAAACGGTGTCTATATTACGTTGCCTCTCAAAGGCGACGGCAATGCTGAGAATATAACCAGGAGACTTAACGTAGCACTTAATAAAATCTATTTCGCAGCTCAGTTACGTGTACGATTTAACTCCACACCAGTTTTGTTTCCCCAGCTAAAAGATATACTACTTGTACATGCTGCCTCTTTTTGTGTTTACCGTTATGTTTGTTCTTGTAGAGCAAGCTATATAGGCCGCGCAACAAAGCGATTATCTGAACGCATGCGGTAGCATCATCCGGCGTGGCTAGCTAGAGGATCGGTAAAGGCTTGCTCGTCAGCGATTGCTGCACACTTGGTCGAATCGAACCGTCTGATTAACCCGGCCGATTCGTTGAAGCCGAACTATTGAATCTGTGGAGCGCAATCAAAGTGGGTCAAAGGTCGTTTATTAACCATCGCAATGCGCTTACACTCATCCCCGTTATGCTCACAAAAACGTTTGGTCAGAACATTGAACCTCCCGTGGCTATGCATCAATAGCCCGGATCGATCTGTTATATAAGAGTACCGATTTGCCAAAACATTTAGGAGTCTGACTAATTTGACATTAATGACTACCATCCCTCACCCTATTGATGTAGTATCCCTATCGAACCCACATACATTTGTTGTATTTAGCCTGATGATGAAGAACTGAAACAAGCTTGCTTGCTACGCGCTTCTAGTGGTGTTGGCTTTCTTTTTACTGTTTTCTTGGAGAACTTAAAAAGAAGTATCTGGGTGTCTCGTGCTGTTTTTATAACACTTTGTTTTGTTCCTCTGCTGTTGAACATAACACAGGCAGACAAAACTATTCTGCTAAGCCATTCTATCTAAGACATTCGAACCATGCTAAATAACGTGAATGATAGGGTTGGTCTCTATGAACTGCGTTTCTTTCTCTTAAAAGTTCAAAGGGGTAATTCAAGGCCAAGGCAGCCACAGTCTTATTTAAGTTACTGTCAACAGTCCACTTGAGAGCATAGACAATTTCGCCTACTTGGGTAGGATCAAGCTTTCATGTTATTATATTGCTAGTGAGATGTCGACGAGATGAGCGAATAACGGACTTGGTCTCCACCGACCTCCGTCATGTGTGGCCTCAGAAAGGTATCAGAATGTGGCGAATTTTGCTTCTCGGTAAGGAAGCATAGCCAGTTTGCAACGGAAAACCGCAGTGTATGACTAGTCCAAAGCAAATGGGAGAGTTTTGTGGGCCCTACAGGTTCTACCGAAGATGTACTACCAAAACAAATATAAATCCGCAATATCTCGGTTTTCCGCTGTCTGTATTTTACTGGTGTTTGGCAACTCATCCGCTCCACTTTCAGAAACCTAGGTGTTCGCGGTTTTCCACATTTTCTATTTCTCAGCGTCATTGGTGTGCTATATGATGAACATTCTGTCTGTTTTTTTTTTTCAGGCCGACCTTAAATTTTATTTTTCCCCTTATCCTCTCTAGCGTGCACTGACGTATTCGTATATTGAACCATTTCTTGCATTTCAATACTTTTATTCCCATCCTAGATCATACCGTAGAAGTCACTCCGTTTATTTTCCGAGAAACAGGGGCTTCAGCTTCGTGCTAGCCTATCAGTTGGCTAATCAGCACTGGCCGGCTGGACAAAAAGACCTCACTTACTCACCTCCTGGTCTTAGTCCTTCGGGTTTGCACTAGATACCTGGTTTGTAAATGGAACCACAAGTGGTGCAGTGTAAGCCGCCTGTGGTGATGAGTAAGCGAAGCCCTCTAGCTTCGGTTATCTTGACAGGCTAATCCGGAACAGATACCGCCAACCGTTTACCATTCGGGTATTCGCATCAGTGGGTATCATTTGCTGAGGCAACCACAAGTTAAGTAAGTCACAAAAGTGTAATGAACGATGTAGACCCGGTCATTTTCATCTGAGTAAAGCGGATAGGTAACGATTACCCAGATGGCTACCGCACACACTCAGTCAGCTGGCTATACACGTTACCCACAATGTAGCTTGCTGCAATCAATAAGGTGTTTGCCTCTAAAACATATCAAGTTGGACTAGTTTTACTTCTATCATTTGAACAGCTTCAATATTTTTACTGAAAATTTCTTTTTAAATTTGTCTTTGTTGTCAAGTTAGTGACAGTTGTCTTGATCCAAGGCACATTTTAGCCTACCTCAACGGAAAACCGGCTAAATAGTGGATCAGCTAGCCCGTAAGTTGGACAGTAGGCGAGTCTTCGCTAGTATATTTGCCCTCACTGTGTACCTTCTGGCAATACCTAGGTGAGTGTTAGTACTTCTTACTCGGTCAGGTCCTGTGCCAGACAGAAATTATTCAAACGGGAACGTTTTGCAGCATATAATTTTGTCCATCTGTTTCGAAGAAAAAAGAGTTTGTATATATATATATATAAAATATTAAAAATGGCACACACTGAGTAGTGAACGATTATTGTGACGTTTCAAATCCACACCAGGATCCGTTATCAAACAAGTAATGAATGAGATTGTTCTGCTGCTCACCGTGTTCGCCTGTTGGTCTATCTTCGTTCGTTTTTCGTTTTAGTGTCAACGATGCTGACGTAGGGGCTGTGTATATTTACGTGGCGATTGAACGAATTCCGCGAATAGACAGCCTACAGTACAAACCGTTCCCCTTTCATCTTTGCCCGTGCGACCACTTTCGTATGATCTAAGTTGACCTCGTGGTCTGTGTCCGCGCCATAGTGCCACAGTTGTGATCTACGATCGGCTCGTCGCATCGCTAGTTTGTGTTCATGCACGCGTGTGCGAACCTGTTTGCCTGTCTCTCCCACATACTGTTGGTCACTCTCCAGACATGGAATCGCGTAGATCACGTCAGACTGTTCGTGTGGTTCTACACGATCCTTAGCGTTTACCAAAACTGAACGGAGTGTTGAGTTTGGCTTGTGTGATAGTTGGATGCTCAGTGGTTGGAGCATCCTTCGTGCTGCTTCAGGTATGCCGTGAATAAATAACAGTCATTCGCATTTTGGGTTCTGTACGTTCATTTCTTGTGTAACCCATGACAGATGCCTTTATGAAGCTGCCGGGGTACCCATTAGAAGTGAACAGCTTGGACAGGTGCTTTCCTCCTTGTCTTCTGAGTTCAGTTGAACTACGGTGCGTGTCTGCACGTCGAAATAATGTTCGCACACAGCTTTTAAGTTGACGGGCTGGATGATTGCTATCGAACCTGAGAATGACGTCAGTTGTTGTCGGTTTACGATAGACAGTAGTTTCAAGCTTGCCGTCAGCTTTTCTTATGACTGATACATCGAGAAACGCCAGGCGTGCATTTTCTTCCTCTTCGCATGTGAACGCTATTCCATCTATTGTGTTATTCAAACAACTGTGGAATTGGTCAAGCTGAGTGCTTGGTAAAACAACAAATGTGTCATTCACATATCGAAGCCACAATTTAGGTTTGAATGCCTGAAAGGCTTCACACTCGAATTGGAGAAAGATTCGTCCTGTTGCGAAGGTTAGTGTCCTCATTTATCAGCAGCTGCGAAATTTCTATCGCGAGTTTCTTCGGTGTTTTAGTGAAAATCGATGTAACATCGAAAGAAACCAGTGCATCGTCTTCTTCCAATTCCAGGCTCTTAATCTGTCTTAAGAAGACAGTTGAGCTGTTTGCGTCATGATTATCGTGGGGTAAACATGGCCGGAGGATACAAAAAAGGAACTTCGCTAGTTGGTAGTTTGAGGCCGTCCTGCATGCCACGATTGGTCTCAGTGGTACTTGATATTTGTGGGCCTTTGGTAGCCCATATAATCGTGGCACTGGTCCCTCAATAGGTCTAAGGTATTTAGCCTGTTCTTCTGTAAGTGGTTTCTTTTTTTAGACCTGTCACAGTTTTGGTGATTCGGGTCCTCAGACCTTTTTTTAGGTTCTCCTATGACATATTCGTACGTTGCGAAGTCTTTCAGAAGATCCTTCACTTTGTCTTTATAATCTTGTCTATTCAATATGGCTATGGCGTTCCCTTTGTCTGTGGGTAGGATGACAATCTGGTTGTTCTTCTTAAGTGTCATCAGTGCTTTGTTTTCATTAGTTGTTAAGATGTTTGTTGGTTTTCGACTGGCCAGGTTTTGACACATCTTTGTCCTGACAGACTGCTGTATTTGCTCATCTAGACCACTTCGTTTCAGTCCCGATTTAAAACATGCAACGAATTCTGTCGTGGATGAGTCTGCATAATTGAATTTCAGTCCTTTTAACAGAACGGCCTTTTCGTTGAGTATCAACTGATGGTCTGATAGATTGTATATAGATTCGGTGTTTGTTTCTCAGGTATATATATATATAAATATATATAAATATAAATATAAATATATATATATATATATATATATAGCTCTTCATCATCATCATAGCAGCCATGAGCCTGACTAAAAGGTGCTGTGGCTCGGGTTGCCGCTCACCTTAACAGTGACGTGGAATATCCTGGAAGAAATCGCTACTAAGAAGTTGAAAAATTGATAAAAGACTAAGCGGAAGAACTAAAAATGGTATGGATACAGGTCCGCCATTGACTGCGACACACCGCCATTTAACCAGCGGTTTGAGTGATCGCGAGGACCCTATCCAGGCAGGCGACACCTACCCAGTCTGCTCAATGGAGCAATCAGGACCTTCATATTTCGTGACCACGTTGTTGTTTGACCACGATGTGGTTTCAACCAACTGTTGGTGGTCTCAGTATATAATGCTCGGTACGGTAAACGATAAGATGACATAGTGAGTACGTGACCTAACCATCGCAAGCTATGTACCGTGATTAGTTGACCAATTGATCGTGCATCCCTAACGTTCCGGAATACACGTCGGCGGACTGCCGCATTACTCACGCGATCAGTCCACTTAATGTCGGCTAATTGGTGCAGACAACAATGGTCGAACACCACAAGCTTGTTGATATCTTCTTTACGAACAGGCCACGATTCCGAACCGTAGAGCGAAGTGGAACGCACACAGGCATTATGTACTTTTCCTTTCATCGACAACTGAACGTCTTGTCGACACAATACATGACGCAGTTTGGCAACCGCAACCCCTGCCTTCGTTATCCTCGCTGATATCTCATCGGCACTATTACAGGCTGACGAGATAGTGCTATCCAAGTAAGTGAAGCTGTCCACAGTCTTAGGCAGGTTAACTGCAATAAGGAAAGTAGGATTGGAAATGTCCCATCCTTGAAGCAGCACTTTGCACTTTGAAGGTGAGAAGCGCATTTCAAACAAACCAGCCCGGTCACTCACTTTGTTTAGCACTGTCTGCATATTTTCGGCTGAGGGACTAAGTGAAACAGTGTCGTCTGCATACTCCAGGTCGGCCAATCTAGAGCCAGAAAGAAGCTCAAAACAAAGCTTACTGGACTCCTCGAGCGCACCCTCCAGAATGTTGTCCATGACAAAACTGAACAAGGGTTAAGTCGTACATCCTTGATGAACACCACTAGAAGTGACGAACGCCGTCGAGAGTGGTTCATAAACTCTTACCCTGCTTGCAGAGTGGGCATACAGTGATCTCAACAGATTCACCTGTTTCTCTGGTACTCTTTTTCGGAGAAGACAACTCCAGATAACGTTACGAGCAACTGAATCGGAAGCAGCTTGCAGGTCCAAAAAGACCACGACTGTCGGCTGTCTGTAAGAGTGCTGATATTCCAAGACCAGTCGGAAGATAAAAATGTGGTCAATGCACTTTTGACCAGATCGGAATCCTGCCTGTTCTTCGCGTATCTGGCTTTCTCTGGGCTTAGCGAGCCGACGTAAAAAGAGGTGAGTGAATAACTTGGACGTAAAAGACACCAAACTGATGCCCCTGTGGTTTTCACATATACTTCGGGCCCCCTTTTGAGAACGAGAATTACTGTTGATCAGCACCAATGACGAGGCACATCTTCAGTCTCCCAGATCGTCTGGAGAAGTTTTGTCAGTTCTGATATCAACATCTCCTCATCATCCTTGAAAATAGAAGGAGAGAAGAGGACTAGTCCAGGAGCTTTATTGTGTTGGATGAATAATGTCACTGTCTGACATAAACTTCGTTTATGCCGTGGAAGGGGATTGACTCGAGGGACCCCACCCCAAGTCTCTGACTCAAAAGTCTGACATGCGAGATAACAGGATACAGGGTTTTTATGGGGGACCCTACTCGGAGCCAATGACTCAAGAGTCTAACTCACTTGGCAGTTAAAGGCATGCCTATTCCGAGGGCGCAATTAATAAGACATTAATGTCTCATTCTGAGCACTGCTGCGCGCAGTGGATGCACTCAAAGCGACATCGGGCTTTTACGAGATATCGGATGTTTTTCGATCGTATTGGATAATACGTCAACGGTCACAGTCAACAGCTGGGCGATCGTAGTGCTCTTTGTTTGTTGGTACATTTTCTACTCACCTTATTCCTCATACGGAATACAGCGGTGCCGCAACTATAAAAATAGTTTTGCTGTATGTTTGTAAGATCGTGCTTCACTACCTAAGCACTCCCGCGCTGTCAGTAATGCGACATACAATCTTATGAGTGTGGCTGCTTTTCGTCTGACTGCTACCCTGAAGTAAATTGCCATCCAAAATGGGTTAAGCTACCACGTTTATTGAATCCAAGTGTAAGAGTAACGGATGCTTGTTGGCAATGTTTCAAGATCTGGAGCGGTGAATTGAACGTGATCCACCTAGCTGAATCGTAACATGCATACCCCAGCATCTGCTCTGTCCAATTCTGTTAAGCTTTTCACTTCCTTCCTATTATCATAGTTAGAAAATTTAGTTTGGGTTTCACTTGTTATTTGATTAATTGTCTAGTTCTTTCTTGGCAGTGTTTTTTTACTGTCATAATTTGCCAGTATTGCCTGTCATAAAACAATCTAAAATAATTAAAGTTAACATCAGCATCCGATGTAATCCTGTCTATTGCCATGCTTTCTGTAGGTATTTCAAAAATTGCGTCTCGCCATCATTTAAACACCTGATGCACTTTTGTCCTGCCAGACCTTATGAGAATGAATATGCAGTTCCAGTAAGGACTTGGTTGTGAAAAAATCACCTTCGGATTGATTGATAACATGCTTTGTACTACGATCTCCAATGTTGAGGCATCACTTAAGGGAAGGTTTCTTCTTCATTTATCGCAGCAAGGTGGGAAGCCTGAGGTTTGCTACTGCAAGACAATAGACACCAGCTAGCTACTATCTTAACGAAACGTTTGGTGGTGGCTCCTTATGTGATACTTCGTGGTGACGAGTAATGGATTGAGTTACCTTCCTTTTGTCGACTAACGACTCCCCACCGAATTTGTTGTCGTTGTCGCAACCATTATTTCTCTTCCCATTAGAATCCTTTGCGTATAACTTAACTCAACATGAAGAAGTGATACCCCTTCGCTTCGAAAGTTTGCTACATGTCCCAGAGAATCTGGCTGCGATGTTTGAAAAACTTTGCGGTAGCTTGCGTTATGTCCACGACCCTTGTAAAGATTGTTACTTGTCGTCTGTCAAGTTCAGTGGTCGGCCATAAAACATGCTTCACTGATTGCATTAATGATGGTTCTAGAGTTCCATGTTCCGCAATGTCGGAATGCTTAGGAATCACGAGTAAAACTGATGACAATTCACAGGCTTCCATGAAATCTGCAGATGTGTGGTAGCGTGGTCCCTTTCCTACTAAGTAATGAAGGCTAAGAGCTTTCCTTGTTTCTACTCGAGCTGCCAGCACCATACTTAGTGCGCTTTCCACCACCTGGTGCCTGGCGGTGTTTCCGCATCCGTAAATATGGCTGCCGCCATTGCTTCATACTTTTTCTTGCACTAGTAGAAAAGCACTCGGCGAACCTGTTGGCTAGTGTGTTCTTAGTTCCGCCTAACAAGATTGTATATTGCTTTATAAGCACCCAACTCCTTCGTTAGAAACCTTCACATAGACTGTTTTTCATTATACTGCTTACGCATATCCCCAGGATGTTTTAGCCGTTCTATAGAGAGGTCTACTTGGCTTTCATGTAACCACACTCTTCTAAGCGCCTGTTGCTTCCAATAATCGATGAGTTCTCGCAGGTTTTTCTGCTTAGACGCTACAGTTTTAATAAACAGGGCAGAACAGACATGGTATTAAATAGCTCATTTAACAAAAAATGGACAGAAATGTTCTTTTAACACACGTTCAAAATTTCAACCACCAGGGCATATGCTAACGTATATTGTGGACATCGAAAAGTAAACCATAGAAACCTAATAGCTATAGCTGTTCGTGCGATTTTATCAAATAACTTGAAGATGTATGCTTTGCAAAACGTTGTGCGCATAGTTACAGCCCCTTCGCACTTGCACAGTTACCGACTGTGTGTCGTATGTAATCTGAGATATCGAGGTCTGGCATACTGTTCAGGAATATTTACTCGATCCTTGACAGTTCATCACTGATCAGATAACGTCAAATTGGCTCTAGCCGTGTCATGACTGAGCCTCCTGGATGGTTGTGCAACAACACAGTTTTTGCCAATCCAAACAGGCCGTCATCCAAGGGTCTAGAATTAAAAACAAATGTGCATCCCGTCTGTCCGGCACGTTTGCCACCCTATGCGGTTTCGCAACAGTCCACATGCGTGCAGATTGAACGTATACACACGTTGGCTCTCTATTATTATTCCCACCCGAGATCGTCACGTGGTGACCTCAGGTGAACCATGAACCCATACATCCTATTGGTAGCCTGTCTACACGCCGCATTTTAAACACACAAACACATGCCAGTTGATAACTGCCTCATTTGAAACTGGTACAATGTAAAGTCTCTGATCTAGATCGTCTGATAAAAGTTTCTCGAGAGGGTCGAAACGTTGCGAGACCGATAACTTTTGGTTTTAACTTGTTTTGGCTTAACCAAGGAATTACTTAATAATCAGCATCAGCACAACGCACAATATGTTTTCTCATATCCGTTCTGTTTGCGGTTCGGAAGTACTAAAGTTCAACGCGATCCTAATTGGATGCATTGAGTCGATCATTCTAGATCAAGCATAGTGAAAGGTGCATTTCCAAATGCCATATTAACAAAATACATCGAACTACACCACTGTTTGCGTGACCGATTCACGTGATCCACTCACGTGACTTAAGCAAAAGTGAAAGTTGGAAAACGACGATCAAGAGTAATGAATGACAAACTACTGTTTGAGTGCTATTGCAAACAAAAATCGCATGCACTTTAGTATTATCGCGTTAGGTCGGTTACTTCAAAAGTAGTTTAAAGCAGTGGGTTTACGACAATTTTCAAATTTATGGAATTCGCTTTTAGGAAACCAACTCGATTTTTGAAATAAGAAAGCATTAGAATATTTTAACGGACTTTATATTAAATTTTTTTCAATATAAACATCCGATGACTGGACAAAACGGTCATACTACCAATGAGAACGGAAAAATTTATAACTCAAAGCAAGCATTATTTGAACTGAATATAGATGTCTTATTTATATACGTTGTTGTAAAAATCAAATCTCCGTGGACAGAAAGCAACGGCATAAAAATCTTTTAAAAAATAACAGTCTAACAATTGCGAACTGCATACTGGTCTAGAGTTTTCGAATTTTTTCACCCATAACGGTTGGATTTGCTTTGCGAATATCTTGCTGAGCTTGTTCTTGATAATCAAATGTGCAATTGTGCCTGTCCGTATAGCGATGATAGCCACAAAACAAAAAACCACATCGGCATTGAAAACCTAAAACGTTAAGAAGAGTGAACTGCAGTAAAAGGTCTGCTTTCGTTATATATACATATATACATATTTATAGATCACTGCTTCAATATATATCACAATAGTACACCGGCAACTGGTATTGATGTTTAACCGCACTACTTTGGTGAAAAAGAATGAGATGGATACAGCTTATTTCACGAAATTCATATGTCCAATCAAAACCAGTTAGCGTTAGTTACACTTGGGAAATAAGACTATGTTGAGAGTTAGAATCAGGATGCCTTTTCAAGATAACTTTCTTCAGGTTTCTATCGCTGTCATTAGTACCCAAACAATTTAACCAAAGAACTATTAGGTTCACGTCACTGAACCTTGTTAGCCACTGTATACTCTGATGTTTTGAGACAAAACCCGTGTGGATTACGTGATTACCAGCCTGGAAGACCAAAACGAACTACCAGCAGCCACCTTTCCGGTTTGATCATGTGATAGGTTAGCGTTCAAAAATGTGGTCTAATAACCCATAACTTTGTACCTAAAGTTTTAGATAAATGCCCCACCTGGGGCCACTTGCCCAGCTACACAACATTAGTTGCTGAAAATATTTACCACAGTGAATCTTATTCTTTTAAATAAAATAATCTGTGGACCAGTGGGACCGAGAACCAACGAGTTTGAACTAATTTGAGGAAAGTATCCAATATACTTAAGCAGATTTCCTCCAAATTAGGCATGTCTTTCATTTTTATTTACGTTGAATAGTTTTGTTTGCATCTAAGTGTTCTGAATTATTGCATAGATATTTGAGAAGACGATGTGATAAAAAAGATTTATCACATTCTTAAACGCTACAAATGAATGGAGGTTATCAAACGCATTGATAACAAGTCAAGTAAACTGACCAGGAAAATCCTTTCAGTTCCATGTGAGCATCAACCAACCGATTATACCGTTTGCAGTTTTGGAAGACGGTTGGATACGGTTTGACATAAATTCTAACATTAACAGTCCAATAGTCTCTCAACAACAACAACAACAACAACAACGTTTGGTGGGCAACTTGTCAAGCTATTCGTATGATTAACAGTTGAGTCCTATTTGCGCACGGTATTCCTGGTTGTAGTTTAAGTGCAATCTGTCTAATTTTTTCCAATAAGATTATCGGGATGTAAATCATAAAGGCAGGCCAAAGGTTTTTTATCTGCTTCTACGTTTCACAACCCACCTGAAAATCGGCAGAATTTAGAAGAGAATCAATTGTTCTTCGGTTTCTGGGTTGCAAAATTTAATTTCAGCTTCAAATAATGTTTACAAATTATGTAGTAATGGTTGAGCGATTCTTGTAACCTCCACTGCAAAAATGTGTACGATCTAAACTGATTAAGAAAATGATCCCAAAGATAATCCAGTCTCAAATTAGATACACTTGAGTGTGGTGTGTTAGCATGCTTCCAAGCAAATGAATGTAAAAAAAATAAGGCCTTAGCATAAAATGCACTAAATATCAGCAGCCACATGACTAAAACTCATCTGCAGCTACCAGAAGAAGAACAGTCAAACTTGACTCATGAATTGTTACCTTCAGTTTCGTTTAGTTGCTTACGTTTAGCTTGCCAAATTTGTAATTGGTTCGTCTGGTCTGAAGAAACTTTGTGACAGAACTGGAAATTCACCACTAAACGTAATTACCGATTGTTCACAGGTTGTTCTGAAACTATAGTTCCTATCATTTGAGCAAGCTGTGTTCTGCCTGCCGGCTTGGAAAATCCCAACAGTGTGCACACATACACGTTCAGGTTCACCATATGTAGTCGTGCGTACTTCCGTATAACATGTCAGTTTCTTAAATCACTAGTGATGTGCAGCTCAATATGGCTGCCCGGAACACCTAAGACCGAGTGTAAAACTTTACAAACGTAGAGTTACGCCAACAGCATTAGCATTACTCATACACCTTTAGATTGTCGTTCATTATCCTGCCTCTGCTTTTCGTCATTTGGAAGTGATGCGTAATTTGGTAGACAACTGAGAAACACATAATTACAATCTTCTGTCAGAATTCTATCATCTGATTTGTATACTAAAACCAGCCGTACTTCAAATAAGGTATTGGTTTGGACACGGACATTGGAAACCCGGGAGGACAAAAATTATTTTGTAATGAACAAGTTGAAAGGTCGATTTGCAGTCGTTTGTGACGTTCAAGACTTGAGCAGAAGGGTGCAATGTGAAGCCGAAGTCTGATACCAAGTAAGTCAAGCGCACATACAAAGTGCAATTTGATTGTTTGGACCTAAAACGATTGGACACTACGACCTCAAAATCGCCGGATCTACTGATGGTAGACCAAGATCATTCAAGTGTACAAAAAGGTGGGTAAAGATTAAGTTTAGCTGCAGTAATATTCAAATAAATTTACGTGAGAAGGTGCCTACCTGTTAAGCCAACACGCTTGTGGCATTCGTAACACCGATTGACTTGATTGGACGGTGCTAAGTGAAAAAAAGACAGCTGTTGTAACTTTTTGAAAAATCATAAAACTATTGCATCTAAAGCCCCTGTGCAGGCATCTAGTCAATTTTTCCGGAGATAACTTACCATTATAAAAAAATTGCACTGAACTGGTAACCAGTTGCTGCTTATAACACTTTACACTGGATAAAATGAAAAGCTATGAATCCAGGGATTTTAGTTACCCCTACTTTTGCATTCACGTGGTTTTTTGTGATATGATTTTTAGCTGTTTTTCAATATGTCGCGAGTGAAACGGTAGGATGGATATCTGACATTCCTTCTCAGGTAAGAACCATAGGGCAAAGAACAACAGTTTTACAGCCACAAACAAAACTGCACTGTTGAAATTACCATCAGCTTCAGTTACATTAATATTGCGAAATAGGAGACAGCGGGTTGAGGACTACCCTTTGGGTAGTTACTCCCACAGCATTTATAGTGTCCATACATTCATTGAACTGACGTGTTCTGGCAGTGAATGAAAACGATGGTTTTAATGAATTGAAAGCGAGTAATATAGTATATTTT
Organism: Paragonimus skrjabini miyazakii; assembly: GCA_014338405.1. Taxonomy (NCBI): domain Eukaryota; kingdom Metazoa; phylum Platyhelminthes; class Trematoda; order Plagiorchiida; family Troglotrematidae; genus Paragonimus; species Paragonimus skrjabini miyazakii. The sequence goes on from JTDE01004447.1 coordinate 27,777, forward strand.
TTCTCTCAGCTGACGTCAGTTTCGCCTGAATGTGAGTAAGCGAATTTTACCGGAATGAATACTTCATATGCATACTGTACCGCAATTGTTAGTGGAACATTTATACTAGAAAGTTCAACAAGGATCCTGAACTAGTCATCCAGAGATAGCATGATTTAAAACTTTCTGACAGACAGACAGACAGATGGTACGGCAATACCGATTACGCAGATGAGTGGAAGGAGGACATTGTACTCACCAGGTAGGCTTTCTTAAACTATTTATTTGATGGTTCTTTCCAAATTGCATATTTCAATTAAACACATCCTTGCGTATCACCCGAAGCTGGATCTGCCAAACTTAAACGAATTAGTTCCAAATAACCCAGAAAAACGTTTTGGTGCAAAACGTTGTTGGTTTGATTCTATTTACACTTCGACCGTTTACCTTTATGTCCACCGGAGAGTGTTGGTGAACCTGCTGCAGTTGGTTCTACTTTATTTTGCGTCTCTGTGGTTGCCATGTGATCCAGCTCTTTCAGTTCTTCATCCACAGCAGCTACTGGTACATCACTGTCATCCGGATTATCAGCCTTCGTGAACAAACCTTGTTCGGTGGGTTCAACAACTAAGGAATATTAAAAACGTTGAAACGATCTGGGTTAGCTGAACTTCGTTTAATCAACGTTAGTATGGTCGACGAATTGAACCAATCACATTAATCATACAACATACGTCCTTCTGCGCAAGACGGTTAGCTAAACAGTGAAGGAAACACCATGCCTGTCGCTGGTTCAAAACCAGCCGAAATGCTGACTTTTCACAATTGGGCCTCATCTAAAATGATGTATCTGCCAAACAACTTATTCGTGATTAGCTAAATGTTGACAGTTGATTTATAAGTTATTTTTGGGTTTTCCTCAAACTCACTGCACTGTACTGTTGATTATGTCTGTAGCACTTAGGCAAATAATCCAGATTCTATTATTTACATATTCAGCCTTATATATATACCCGAAAAAAAATGGGTTTGTGGCAGACATAAACCGGTGAATCAAAGGACTCTCCGTAACTTCGGCTGAATGGCACACTAAGAACGATGCAGACACTTCAAAACCAAAAAGTATTGTGGATGAAGAGTGCAATCTTTGAAATTTTCAGTCGTTGTAGTTGGCCAATTCGGTTTCATTCATTCTTCCGTTGAATAGCTGTAATCGCTACGTAGAGATGTAAAAAACTTTATCTATTTTCAGAACGCTGTTGCAAGTGCACTGGCTTTTGGCGAACTGTCTTCAGGTTACTTACGATACAATTACGCAGGTAAACATTCCGGCTAGTCCACTGTGGGTTAAAGCATGGAGTCTGGGATTCCATCTTGGCAGTGTTCATTAAAGTAAGAATTTACATCACTGATCACCTGATTATTAGCTCGGTTTGCTAATCACGACTCAGATAGCTTCATGCTTAGCACGACCAAATGATCAAATCTAAATATACCATCATACTGTAATGAGGATTACATTCACCCCGCTTGATCAGTATTCACGCAATGTTTGGACAGGACTACTGGGCAATGCTTACCGTGAAGTAAACAGAGTAGTGCCCAATGCTCCTGCCTTATAATTACTACGGGTTTTATTAAATTATTGAACCGAGAAGTGGTGTATATTACTGACTACTCCAACAATAGCAAACCTCGAATCTGGTTTTGCTCCCGAAAAGGGTTTGATTGAAAAGTATCAATAAATGCAAATATTAGTAATGTTTCCTTAGTAGCGCCCAAAATGCCTACGCGTCATTCAGTGACAATGAGGTGTTTACAACATTAGGTTGAGAGTAAAACTTCGCAAGGGTTTGCAAGATATGACGGAATGCAAACTGGTCCAGTAATGCATATTGTAGACATAATTTTAATAAGCACTCAGGATTTGTGACGTACTAGTACATTGATAATCAGACAAACCATATTTACATTTGATTCGTACATATTTACGTTGTGATCGGATAGCTTCGTAAGTGTACGGCACAGTCTAATTTAGTTGTCAAGTATATAGGCGATAACCTTATGAAGACTCAAATTTATGATCGGATGACCATATTTACTCTGACAAATTAAACAGGTTTTCATATTCGTTAAGTAGCTGGGGAATGAAAGTCATTGCACTAAAAGTGAAATGAACAAGACAATGCGAAGATCACATCACAGACGCGGCGACAAAATACACGTGATGGTTAATTAGCAAAATGGCTTGCTACTTTTGAGAGAAAACGATGGCAGTACTATTGCGTCAGCTGTACCGTTCAACGTAAAGCATAAGAAAGCAATACCCCTGTCAAAGCCAAGTATCAGTAGACTGCTTTAAAATGTAATGAAACCAGTAGTTTATATACCAAACCTCTTATGGCCAACTAAAAATGAAAATAGCCGTGTTAGTTCGTTCTACATATTCTGGCAAACCTTAGAACATCTTATGAAGTGAGTTTTCATGTTTTGTCATGAAGTTATCCGTGACATCACTTTTAAACAGGGGCGATAAGTTAACAGATTACTTCAATACGATATGTGCTTATCATAACCAGTAACCAGCATGTTTGATAAAGTAAGCTTTATACTTTTCAGATTTACGTAGAGCAGAAAGTATATTCATGCAAAATGTAAGTTGAAAAGTTCACTACAATCCATAGAGTGGATATGTGAATACACAATACGGTGGTGTATGTATTACGAAAGAATTAAAAGCAAAACATTTCATGGCTTGCATTTAAATTGTGGACGTTTGTCTCTACCTGAATACATTACTTTTGGAAGAATACTTAAGTCAACTTCATAAGCTTGTATGTTTGGAATGTCAACATTTAATATCCGTTGATTTTTATCTTTCTAAGATAAAACTGACTTCATGCATAAAATGTTTTGAAAACGGAACTGTACAAAATGTAGAGAATCACAAATAAAATTACCTTTGTTGGTGGAACATGACGAATGTAAAGGTTGATCCATCTGCGAAATAAAAATGGTAGAAATTCCGTTGAATTCGCAACAAAAGACAGTTACTGTGGACATAAGTATAATGTTAGACTTATAGTGCGTGGTTAATACGTGTAAACATATTTGTTCGGTGAATTAAGTAAGCGGCTATTTCAGTTTCGAGAATAACGACGTGATTTGGTTAAATAACAATGTCATCATCGTCATAACAGCCATGAACCTGACCAAAAGGTGATGTGACTCGGGCCGCCGCTCGACTCAACAGTAACGTGGAATATTCCAGAAGAAAACGTTATTAAGATTGTTGAACATTATTGAGGGAAAACTAAGCGGAAGAACTAGAAATGGTAAGCCATTGACAGCGACACATTGCCATCTCGGATAGCATCTCCAGCCAGCGGTTTGAGTGATCACGAAGACCTCATCCAGACAGGCGACATCTACTCACTTTACTCAATGGAGCAGTCAGGGCTTTCATATTTCGTGACCACGTTGTTGTTTGACCACCATGTGGTTTCACCCAACTGTTGGTTGTCTCAGTATATAATGCTCGGTACAGCAAACTATCAGATAACATACTGAGTACGTGACCTAACCATTGCAAGCTATGCACCGTGATTAGTTGACCAATTGATCGCGCATCCCGAGCGTTCCGAAATATGCGCCGGCGAACTGCCATATTGCTCACGCAACCAGTCCACTTAATATTGGCCAAAAATAACAATCTGAATAAACTGCTGACCAGGGACAACACTTTCGTTCATATATGGGAACGTTTTATGGAAGATATAAACCATATTTTTTTAACACGTCAGTAAGAGTATTAATACCATAAAAGTTTTAATCAAGCACATGTCAAAACAATTTACTTTGCTCCCGCCCCAAAACTGGCCAAAGTATAGATGAAAGCAGACAGTAAACTAAAAGTAAGACTATTGCTGTGAATTTTTATAGTTAAAACCTCACTGGTGTCACTAAGAATGGGCAGGGACATAATCAAACTTTTTGACACTTCTGGTAGGGAAATAAACGAGATTACACACAACCAGAGCCAAAACGACTTCCACATATTGGAGCAATTGATTCCTCCTGTAAGAGCAGATTTACCATCAAACGAACAATTAAAATCTTCCGTGAGCTCAATTTGTTTGCTTGAAGTTGTGGAAAATGTCGGTGCCGTTTAAAATTTGTCAGTTACCTGGACGGTTTAAAACCAAAATTATTACAGCTGACGTTTTTTATCTACTTAAAAAATGTCATCTTTTGATGTTCGTAAGTATTTTGAAAGTTGATCAGATAAGTTCTTCTAAAGTGAACTATATTACCCATCTCATCTCACTTCTACTTGAATATGTTGTATTGCGTTTGTGTTCATTGACACACATCAAACAACCTTAGAAAATAGGCAGTGAAACTGCTGGGGGCAAGGGCGGGTTCATTTACCTTAACACTGAATATATAAAGCTCTAGATGGCTAGACGAAATGTTGAGAATTCCAGTCCACTAGTCAGCAAGCCTTGAATTTTTTTTTAATTCACAACTGACTGACATACAGTTTGGGGTGGCAAACTGTCAACTACGCCAACGAAAATAAAAGTAGTCACGAGTAAGGTGGAAACGGTAATTGTGTTTGTTTGATTGACCGCGGTCTTTGTGCTTAGGTTAATTTCTGATTAAAGATGTTGGGGGGTTGCTGATGAGAGAATGTTGCCGCTAATTGACTGAACTACGGTGTGGAAGTGATTAAATAATAGCAATTATGAGAAGTACAAGAGAGATTTCTGTGCATCCTGATATTACATGTGACATGCGTGCAACTTAATGTCGATTGCTTTAAAACGTATACGCATATATAACGAAAACCGGGTCTAACAGGTTTTTACAGATTTCACTTCTAAATGTTGACATTTTAACTTTACTGGTGTAAAGCAGTTGAGCTGCGCTATCAACCACTGATACATTACTGCCGTTCAGGATGGTATAGGTAAGTTTTTACACTACCTGAACTCAAACGATAATCCACTCATAATGCTTATCACCTAGCGCCATAATTTGGAGCAGATAGTTGGTAAGTGCCGTTAGCAGTGGTACATATTTTCACGAAATTGTGCTGCACTGTTTATCCGGAACTTTTCCTGATTCTACACTTCAGTCATAAGTAAAATGGAAAGCTTCAAGTTTCCAAATGTAAGTGATGATTATTTTGTTTCATCAGAACAAAAGGAGAACGTAAATTTCGATAAGTTAATTTTTCGTTTACACTCATCTGTCGTAGAAGTAACACATGCTAGTTATGTGCATCCCACAGATAAGGACAGCCTGTTACTAGACACACCTACAACCACACCAAAACATGATATACTCAACCTCTACTGTGCACATAATGCTGGCTGGTACGTTCGAATAACCATCGCACATCTACAGTTCTTGTAAACATTCTGACAGATATTCTACGAGCAAAACAAATGGTTTCGTTGTAGCTGCTTCAAAAACAGTCTGTCCAGAATTTTTTGACCAAAATAATCCCTAAGTTAATAGGACACTTTCAGACAGTTGTGCAGAAATAAACGTGTATAATGAAGCTAAGTATACTCTGAAATGGTTTATCCTGTCGTTACTTACGACTCATTACAAATGAGCACATTAGTCGTTGTGGGCTGTTGGTTTTGGAGATAATCAGCAAACAGTACAATCGTATCCACTTCCTAGTTTCTCCGGTGAATTGTATGTCACTCACAGTTTGGGTGTGCAAGAAAATACAAACCAAGACAGGGAGGATGATGGGAAATCGTTCGTGTCTACATTGTTTATAGTCAAGAGAATAAAGGTCAGAGCGGTCGTAGACAGTTGTTTTTTCATTTTCTTGCACGCAAATAGGATACAATGCACACGAATAATTAAATCATGCATTAACTCGACATATGGATTCTACGAAATAAAATGCAGCCAAACTGCCTAAATATGAATTTATGCGCCGGAGTTGCGTAGAATGTCAACAGCACTAAATGAGGAAAATTTACTCTGACGGGTGTCAGAGGGAATTCGGTGACAGGTAACTGAAATCTGTTTATAATTTTTGCAGCCATGGCCTACATGGTCACAGCCAACACCAAACTCGGAAATAACTTTTGAATCATTTCAGCTGCAGCTTTTCCCCACCAAGGTCAGTTTTGTTGTCTGCAAACAGCGGGCTGGCTTGAGGTGGTCAAAATAAAATTTAACACATTTAAAGCCTTCACGCACGGGTCAGTAAAATAGTTATTTGTTTCAGAAGTATGTTTTTAAGGAAGAGGCTAGCAGCATTCATTCAATTCCCTCCGTACCAAACACACCTCAAGGGAGACCCGTACTTTAAATGTAAAATCCTTCACACAGTAAGTTATCCGCAAGCACTAGACAGAAGTGGACGTTTAAGTCATTTTCTGTAAGTAACATATGGTAGTACAGTAGACTATTATGTAGACTTCAAGCTTGCACACGTTCAAAAACAGTGCTCATCTCTGAGTTAAAACCTAAGTTGTAAGTGACTATGATAGCACCCCTGTGACATGAAGAGCTTTTGATTTTGTGAGACTGATCGTTTATTTTATGCTCCTCTTTTTAATTATTTTGTGTGATTTTTCCCCCCTTTTTCTGAAATCCGTTTGTGACATACCTCACAAGTAACTTTTAATTCGATGACTGGGCCATTAATGCTTGTTACTGTTGTGAGAGGACTCGTCAACCGTTTCGGGTTGCTAACTATGCAGCGTCCCACATTTGACGGACAGCTTGCTTTCACATTCACCTTTTTACATATTTGTTGTCTAATTTTGGTGTCACCGTTCGTTCTTCTATCGAATGAAGATGTGTATATTGCTCTTCAAAATAAATGATATAGATAGAACATAAATTTAACGGCAACACTAGAACCAGTTGCGACTGAGCTCTGCATTGGAAGAGGAAGTCATATTTATGGCAGCAGTTTTAAAAAAGCCAAGCTCATGACTAGTCAAGATGTTGAGTGCGGAAACCTTTTGATGGCAAAACGGTGGAACGAATGAAGAATAGTTGCAAAATTTCAACGGATGGTAACTGCACACAACCATTTAAGAAAATCGGAAGTGCATGACGGAAGTCAAGTAAAAGATAGCAGCCTAGTCCTCTTTTCGGCTTCTAAGTAGAAAAATGACCTAGAATATGTAAACAACTCTACTCGGATCTTCAGTTGACAACTGGATAATCTGGAAAGCTCTGAGTCTTTCGTAACTGTTCAGAATGTTTAATGGGGAAATTTTTATCACCTGAGGTATGACTGTCGCTGAAACGTACTGCAGTGAGTGACAGTTCACTGAAATTTGTAAACTGATAATAAAAGTACTTTCAACTGGAAAATTCAAATGGTGGTCGCTGAAGCCAAATAATGCTTCACGGCGCTAACGACGCTGCATATCGCCAAACATGGAGATATTCGTTCGAAAAATTGTATCAGCTGCCAGAACCAATGAATTATTCATTTATTGTAGAGAAGGGTTGAATATTATATGTAGGCTGAAACGTTAAGTAACTCTTTTCTTTGGTGTGTATCAAAGTACGGGAAGGTTATTCTCTGCTACACATATCTGAAACAAATAAAGCCTAGATACAGGACAAAAGTACATCCGCAGAATTGGAAATTATGTTGGCACACTGATTTCCCATGTGGCTTTGTAGCAAATTGGTGCTAGCAATTAGGAGTATGATGCTCTTGGAACACGGTTTAGCGAATGAACATGATAAACGCGTGATTGAACTTGACCAAGATATGTTAATGAACCATATCTCCAGCACAGATGGCAGCATATCAGCGGTTTACATTGATTTCTGACCTTGATACAACTCGCTGCTATACAATCTCCGTGCAGTCCTAAACTAGAAGGCAATTAATTAAACAGAGTAACACCCATTTATTAAATGCTCCCTGTTTAAAACGAAACGTTCTACCTCAGATTGCGTACACCTTGCAAACAGACAAGTGAGCATTAGGAGACATCCTTAAGGTCACTTGCTTTCGATTTCCACTAACTCGCCCACGAACACTTGTTTCATGGACAGTTCAACCAAACGGTGCCAGTCGAACTGAAATAGGCCGGATTGTCTTCGGTCTTTTCTTAAATTCCCAACCTCTGACTCCATGATATATCAGAGCTCTAGCTCAGAAAGTACACCGGAAAAACAACTGACCCTATTTTTTATGATCTCGTTGTCTGTCTACTCCACATTAAGTGCTAGTTGATGGTGACTTTCGTTAACGACAAACTTCACGGCATAGCTTGACCATCTGAACCTCTTATAGATAATTGATGAAAAAGTTAGTTAGTATTGTCAGAGCTGCTAAGAATCCACTTCCTAAGGTAGATAACCGACCAATTTTGCGTGATTTACATCCGAACTAATTCCATGCTTCATTAAACCTGTAAACCACGGATGGTAAATGAAGCAGAAAAAAAACAACGAAGAGGTTTACATAAACCGTCACCTTCAAGGACAGTCCACCAGATCCGGTTCTTGTGGACACTTCCAGCTAAGCTCAAGAGAAAGGCTACAGAACAGCTTTCCAAAGGGTTTGTCGGCGATGTTTTTCTGTTCGCAAAAACTAAACAATGTACACAGACTTTACTGGATCAGGGAAATTTTTTATTCAAACATTTGATTGGATAAAAAGTGAGAACAAACTCAAACTGTCTTTTGTGATCTGAGTACCGAGAGAAGATCCAACGATCTAACACTTATAAGAGCACCTAAACCCATTAGAAATTACACACTGAAAGTTTTGTTGCACTATATTTTAACAGAGTTCAGCGGGTGGACTATTTTAATTGAGTTAGTAGCATTTCTGAGGAGCACATCATCTAGAAAGAAGTAGTTTTATTGCAGAATAGATTCCACCTAACTAACCACTTAAGTTCTTCACTGCGAGCGTTAATCAGACTTGTGAAATCAGAACCTGACCACAAACAAGCTCGAAAATTCAGTATTTATTCATCTATCTTATGAAGATGATAATATGTGTCAACCAGCTAACCATCGTTGAGTTAGTTCTGACGCTACACCTTACAGTAGGCTTTTTCAATCAACGCGTTTAGAGCCTTCCGTAGTTAAAAAATAAAACAGTAAAACGCGGTGCCTGAACCAACCACCCACAACATTATTCATTAATATTAGTGGGGATATGTAATATATTATATTGATAACCTTGATTATTATTTGTGATTCTGATTCACGGAACACATCCCGGAGCAGGTAAAGCACACGCACGACGTTATGGTTAGACAGGAAGGCAAACAGTTTGTACTACTCATCGCACGTTATACTCGAATATAATAACATTTTGGTGATCCAACAACTTCTTGTGGCCTTCAAAGTCACATTTCGACATGTTGCTATCCTTAAGTTGGAGTGTTGCATGTTCAGACACAGCTGTTAATACGAGTGGTACAACCACGGTGGTGATAGTGATTGCGAACTTCGAAAGCTTGGCTTCCTTTACCAGTTCACATGTATACATACTTTTGTTTACCGGTAGAGATTCGAAGAAACTTATCCGAACGCACATCGTGCAATATGATCCCAATATATTTTCTCTCCAAACGGATGTCGGGGAGATGGTGGTGTAATAAAAAATATTTGTTTAAAACGACTTTTTAATGAAATTTCGTACATTAAAACTAAGTATAGTTGGATAGTTGTGCGGAAAATTTTGTTTTTATACATCCTCATTCAATAATTGGGAATGGATGGTATGTAACATGTGTAATAGAAATCCGTTTGTTGAATTTTACAACCACTTGTAAATAATAATTTTACTTTGACGCAATTCTGTGCATAACGACAAGCCTCAAATATTTTGATAGTATGGGCTGGGCGAATTATTTAGCATTAAAAACTGTTTTTTCGAAGGCTGTTTATTCGATCTTATTTTATTTTGTTAACTGACTTTGATCCAGAAAAATGAATTTGCTCGTATTTTACATGCTCACTATCCTACAACGAATACGAAGTGAAAACCACCAATAGTTCAAACGTAACAAGGCATTCCCGTGATAATTAGTGGTGGAGTCCGCTGCCGTAAGATTAATATTCGGCGTCCTGGATTTGACTATAATTGGGTCCGCTGTTGTGCGATCTATCCAACGAATAGAACAGAAAAATGTAAAAGAAATCAGAAATATTTTCTAAAGTTTCTCACGACCTTCACTTCTGAATTACGGGCAACCTCGTATTTCGGTTGATATGTGAGGCGTGAAAACATTTCATTTTATGGATTTCCTACAGCGTTTCAGTTAAGGTCATGGGAGTTGGACCATACGATATTTTTGTACGAAAGGCCAGAGTGGGAAAACAAGAGACATGAAATTTAGCCAACTCGAGCTTGATTCATAAATATTTTCACTGGTTTTCTGAGTATAACCATTCTTCCTCTAATTATTTCACAATTATGTTCCACATACTTTTATTTTACGGGTTCTAGTGGCTGCTCACTAAAACCAACACATCTGTTAACGTACACTGAATGTCAACAGATAGGTAGTGTACATCTGACAAACCTATGGACTAAACTTCGTAAACAAAATTTGCTTAAATTAGGCGAAATAAAAAGTTTTCAGACACCTGTTCTGTTTTCACAGGTTGGATGGCCCATAAGCGCGTGAACGGAACAACAGTCAATGAAGAGGTGGATAATAGCACGACGAACAACGGTATTGTAAAACGAGTACGGACTATACGCGGTCAGTTAGTCTCTTCCCATTCAACTCATCCACCCGAGGCTACCGCACGAACGCAGAGAAAAAGAGTGGCCTTCGAACAGAGCTTCGTTAAGTTGCTCAGCCCGAAGACAACATGGTCACAAACCCGTTCGTAGTTACAGGGTTTGTGACTAGCAGCAAGCAAGGTCAAATGGAATGGACGAGACAAAAGTTTAGCCAGTACAGTCTAGGCGTGTAATCGGGATGACAACAACAGTTGTCACGATGTCGTAGGCCGATTGTGAAGACTGGAGCAGTTCATGACCATGGCAAAAGTAAAGGTCACTCACAAGTGAACTTTGTCACTTGTGGTCATACAATGTTTTCGGGGAACTGGCAACTTCCCTGACAGTTCAGCTGATAATACATCGAAAGCAAGTATATTGTGATAACTTACACTGTTGATCGAAACGTGTTAACCTTTACATGGACTGTCAAATGCCCCTCATCAAATATGCACCTACATTTGAATCCTTCTAAGTTTTACAGGCAACTGTTGCTAGATGCATGTAACATTATGTCTGCTTCTAATACTTCATTCATTCGTAATGCATATGCGTCGTGATGCACCACTGAGTTTGTTGTTCTTTCACTTCCTGATTCCAGTGTATAATGCCGGGGTTATCTGAACATGGACATCTTGTTCCAAGTCCGTCGGTTGCGATCACACTTTTATAGGGTAAGCTTACCAACGCACTCTCTTCATAATTACTGTGAATTCATTATGTCCGTTGCAACGAGACTAGACCATGACGCGTCTTGGTGACCTGCTGGGCTTAACTGGACTGTGCAACGACCACACCGATAAAGTCATTCCTACCAGGCTGGTCATTATGTAAAGACCCAGCGAACCAGTCTCCCGGTTCGTCGGATTGAAAGCTGAAAAGAGGTTGGCAGCTTTTTCCGGAAATATTTGTTAGTTTTGGCACGCTGCTACATACCCGATTCCTTGGGGTTCAGGCGTTTTAGCCAAAAGCGTTGACTGGGAATCTTAATCGTTCGTTTTTCTAGGTCTTGAAATCCTGGCAGTAATTCGGCCCACATGCCACCATGAATACTCACAACACTGATAATCCTCAACTACACTGACCATCTCGCAGTATATACTGAGTCGTCCCGTATGGTGTATACAGCAGGGTGGATCGGCTGGAACATACTGCTACTGGCGCCATTGATCTACCACATTTAGTTGTCAGGCCCTTACCGACCTCACTTCCATTAGTTACTCTACGAGTTTTTCAACAGGTATAACTATTCATAATGACACCGTCCCGGTAAGTCCCATCACTTACCATCCAGCGTCAGGCCTTCCTTGCCCCTTGCATACACCTAGAATGCGGATTAATATAGATGCTTTCAGCTTCTTTACTTTGAAATAGATAGATAAACAGACCTAGTCGTACGAAAGTTAGACTCGTTGGGTGTGCATGTCTACTGCACTTTAGTAAGTAAAATGCGGGCCAGTGTTCATCTTGTAAGACTGCCAGCACCCGCACTGTCTACCTGGTGATGAGTATTTACATCAGCTGATAAAATGGCCGCAGCTACCGGTTAGGCATAGTCTTCAACATGATGACAGTAATGGGTAGATTGGATCACCGGTAAACCTATACGTTATGTTGTCCGCTTGGCAGGTTCTACTGAAGCAGCCTCAAGACTCAAAATCCCCAGAAGTCTTTTCAGTGTATCTGTTGATACTTTAAATGGTCGTCGTAAAATGGATGTCAAGGGCGACCTTTACATTGCTCTGGTTGCTCTCTTTCGGTTAATACGGCTTTGATAAAGACATTCTAACCGGATTTATAAACGCTGAGATCGGCCGCATTGGTGCATCTAAGCCACGTTTGGGTGACACGTTTGGGATGGCACCGCATCGTCCGGATAATGGTGGATGGCTGTTACAATCGTGCATTGAGCTTGAAATATTTGTGGTCAATATTATTTTCAGATATCGTGCGTGTCGTTGTTGTCCTTGGCGCTCTTCCTCTCCGAATGACGTCTAGTTTCAGGTTGGCTACATAACTGTTGGGTATAGGTGGCAGGGCTCAATTTATGACTGTCGTTCTTATTGGAGCACATACTTGGATTCAGATCACGTGTTGATATGTTGTCGTTTTGCTCTTACATTTGATGGTCAACGACCCCATCGACAGCGACGGCTGGCTGCTGAAAACCGGTTAAGCTATCGAAGAAGCATAGGCGACAAACAGCCCAGAGGGCAAACTTAGCCAGTTCTCACCCTGAAAACCCTAACAGATGCTAGACCCAAATCTTACGGGATATTTTTAAAGCAAGTATTGTAACATGCGGCACGGTGGTTCACGGGTTAAGATAACACAATAACTCATAGAGACCCTCGGAGCTATTGGATGTTGGGCGGAACATTCCTCATGGCAGTCAATATGGCGAGTTTAAGAGGGATATTTATGGGAGGCTGAAGCATAACCTGATCGCCGATCGTAAAGCTTGGCTAGTGAAGAAATTGGAGGAAATGAAAACCGCTTTTGCTTCAGAGGTTACTGGAAGACTCTTCATGCTTATCCGTGCTACTGGTTCAAGGCGGCCATCTGCCGATTAAGCTATCGTCAGGGCAGATGGCACTCTGATTTATAACAAGCCCAGAAAGTTAGATCGGTGAATGGAAAACTTTGAGCAGCAACTTAGACGACCTTCCACTCATACTGTGTTACCGCCACAAGCTTGTTAGGTAAGTGGTTAGTAAATTTAGGACCAACCACCAACACTGAGACCCGAATTTGCATTTCGGCTTTCAAACTTTATATTGCTGATGGCACAGATAAGTTCGTGCACTTTCCATAGAAATTGAAGAAACATTAATCGATGCCTTGACTCGTTTGTTCCGATTTGTTAAGACGACGCAGACCGTCCGTCTTTGTTGGGTTCACTTGATAGTAGTTCTTGTACGCAAGAAATGCGTCCGAGGTTTTTGTGAAGATCACAGGGCAATTAACTTGACCGTAGTGATTATTAGGGTTCTGACAAATAGTATACTTGGTTGACTGATTTTAATTTGGGAGGCAGACATGAGGGAAGAACAGGTGGGGTTTTGTCCTGAACGAGAATGAACTATTCAAATTTTTACTCTTCGCCAAATTTTGGAGCTGCGTCATAGTACGACCGGCCACCAATTACCGTATTTCCAGACTTTCGAGTTGCATTCGATTCAATGGAAAGATCTCTCAAATGCAGAGGTATACCGATCAAGTATGTGAACATACTGTTGTCACTTTATTGCCATACTTCAGCTCAAGTTGGGGCCTGCAGAAAACTGTCTGGAAATTTTGGCAACAGAAACGGTGCATGTCAGAGCTGTTCGCTTTCAGTATTTTCGTTCAATTTTTCCTAATCTAAATAGTGGCGGACTGTTTGCTGTCGACCAGGTAACGTTGTTTGACAGTTTCGAAGTAGCACGAACACTGATATACTCCATTTTGAGCATTGCTAAACGTTTTGGAATGCGCTTTGCAGCTAAAACGTTTGGAGTGCTTCTGGAAGACTGTTATAATTATGTAGACTTATAGTTGGGTAATGAAATGATCATCATCATAACAGCCATCAGCCTGACCATAAGGTACTGTGGCTCGGGCCGCCGCTCGCCTCAACGGTTATGTGTGCTTATATTGCTGCAGTAGCGACGGCAGTTGTGCGAGCAATAAAATATAAATATTCTCTTCTATGGCCAGGGTGGCACTTTTTAATCTAGGACACCCAGGGTGACAGAGAGGTGTCTTTGTAAGGCTCAAGGCTGGTGTGTATAGGGCGATAATTAGGTGTGTATCGCTTCATTTTATCAACTTATAGCCTGTTAGAGTAGAAGACGTGAACCGTCCTAAATTATTTGACCACTGACTTCTACGTTCGATTGTTGCCTCCCGGCGGCACCAACGAGTAAGCAACGAAGAGGTTTGGGGGCGAGTGTATGGTAGTGACAGTCAAGCGAGTTTTTTTTGGTTATTACGCTCAAACCGACTTAAATGGGTAGAGCATGTATTATGTACTCCAGCTAAGTATCTGATACATCGGACATTGCTGATGCAGCCAACTGACGTAAGCTTCCAACTGGACAGGGGATGACCAGCCGTGGAGGAAGCAAGTCGTTCACGAAGGGCGTTGGCCGCTGCAGATCGGATTTGTCTCCCAGATTGGGCCCCTGGAGACTCACGGAGTCAGCGGGGGTGGACATTAAGTAAGATGGCGGCCAACCAAACTCAGTAACGTGAATTCTGTCGGTGTTTGGCCGAATTGTCTGTGAAGGAAGTGTAACTAGTGACGCGAGGCAGTGAAAGCCGTAAGGAAGTTGTTTCGCCGATGACACCTCACTGTTACTTATAGCTCGGATGTTTGTTTGTAAAGTGTGAGCACACTGATGGCAAATGGTTGAATATAAACGTAGCTGTTTTCAGTAGTTAGGTCTCTTCACCCTTCTCTTTCTTTACTCCTGGATAGGGTATACTTTTTTCTCCCTGGTCTTGTGGCAGCTAACAGTCAGTGAGAACCGCTTATGTATTCTTGTCTGTGATGAGTATTTTGACCAGGCTTCTCCGTGAGGACGCATAATGAATGACCACTTACAGCCACGCATGAAGGATTTACCTTAGATTACCTGTAATCCTTTACATATTTTGAATTATTGCAAAACCATAACTATTCGCGTCGAAATTATTACACTCTACAGTACGTTTCAAATGTAAATCAGGAATATTGTCTCTGTCCAGAATAATCATGTTTGATATGAAGGTAAGCTTGTTTATCATTCTTCACATTTCTATTTAATCAATCCTCGTGTTAACACTTTTGCATGTAAGCTTACTTCATATTTCAGACTTGCAACACACAGTGATATTAATAGTATTTTTTGGAGCTTTTAGGTTTAGTAGAAAATGTCGAAAGTCAATGGAAACCGTCGTAAAAATTCGCATGCCATTTCACTTTGCTCACATTATTACCGTAAAATAACTACAAAATACATCTAACTCAGAACAAGCAAACATTTGCAACATCTTCGTAATCATTTCACTGTGGAATACATGGGTTAATTTTCATTCAGGCGCCTGTTACGTGTTGTGTAAATTCTTACATTCTGAACTACGAAAGCCTTAGCTTCCTGATCGGTGAAAACAAACTTATGCCAGAAATCACAGATGAAGCGTTTACTAGCTCCACATCTCCGGCTGATACTGCGACATGAATATCAAAGTAATTGTTTTATCTCAGATGAAAAATTTATCTCATACGCGATTTGTAGTCTCTGGCCAACCTAGTTAAGCAAGTCAGCAACGCCGCAACAACACTCATTTCAAAGTTTAGATTCAATGATCAAGTGAAATGTGTTACATTCCAATATGCGAAATTAAAAAGTTATCGCGAAAGTGGAACCACTGGAAACCTTACAAGAGGAAAGTATGTAACTACTAATATTCTTGCAGCAAACAAGAAATTAATAAATCATAGTAACGGTTAGTAATGACAAAGTTAAACCATTCTGCTTACCCAGTGCAGTTCCATATATATCAAAATATTTCAGTTTCTACTCCGCAGCTTTATCACCAAGACAAAATATCATTGTTGACAAAATGAAAACGAAAACCCGTTGTACGCAGAAGACTGTGCACAAACTCGGTAAAACACACAAGATTAGAATTGTCGTTAGTGATCTATCAAATCCAGAAATTGAGTCTGACCAGGCAACAACAAAAACTGTTGCTCTGTTACCGTAAGTTTCCTTCTGATGACGTCAGTGTACTAATAAAGACGTATTGTTTTACTGACAGTTCAACAATACCTTCAAGCAGAGATATAAGTGAAACGAAACACCAGTGCATAAATAATAAATTCATAATAGACAGTCAGAATGTTCTTCGCGGTTTTGCCTACACAAATGCATCGTATTTAGGCAGGGTGACAGCACATGTTGCAAGGTGGCCTCAGAGATTGCATTCCTTTCTGAGGTTACGACCAGTTTCAGTTCATTCCTCACTCAAACCATAAGCTTTAGTTTATACTGGTGTCATGTTGGAGCAAACCGATGAGGGCTGGTGAGTTGTCGAAAGTTGAACTGCTACACGAATTCATTCAGATAGAATATCGCTCCATGAGTAAATGCTGTTGAATATATATCCATCTCTGACACATGCCAGTGAAAAATTACTCACGTTTGTTCTCATCAAACGACTGCATCTTCCGTAGTCAGGCCTCCCACTATGACCGATACTTGTATCTTTTGAGTATCATGCGCACAATGGACTCCGAAATGATGCATTCTTGAGCGAGCCAACGAACGCTATTTTTGGACCGTTTCACAAATCGCAGAACGTCACTTGCAGGACAGTCATCTGTTGATCTTTGTGGTCGATTACTTCTTTGCTGGTCATGAGCCTGCCCGCTACAATAAACGTTTTCATCACCCTTCGAACTGATTCACGGATAAATGATCGCGTACCCACAAGCTTTTTCTTAATTAAACTCCTTAGTGGTTTCCGCCAAGCTTTTACCTCCAGCCATATAAACAAAAACTAATTCAAGGCGCTATTTACTTGCCAGATTACTGGCATGTGGTTCTTTTACTTGCGCCTCAGGAGTGTCATTTGGTTCCCGCATGATAATTCGCCCAGACTAAGCGGCGCGCGGCTACTGTCCGGTAAACCAAACTGAGACAAATGTGATTCAACATAAATCAACGTAGGAAAAAGTTAAGTTGACCGACATACAGACAAGCAGTAGACAGACAGTCAAACAAACAAACAAACAAACAAACTGGACGAACTAGTCTTCCAAATGTCCATAAGGCTGATGTGTCCTCGGTGGAATGGAAGTAACTACTCCAGACTGTCGTCAACCCTTTTAAAGTTCAGTCTGCACAGTTAGTTTTTAATCTGTTGTACGGTAATTCTTGTTTTGTTATCAAGCGTGGCTTCCATTATCCAGCCTTTGGTGAAAACATTTCGTGACAGGGCAATCCCTTAGGAAAGCAGCGTATTTTTATTTCGTCTATTTGATGCATACTGGCTCCCACCCCAGCATTGCCCCTCAAGCGCCAAAACATGCGTGAACAACCAGGGGCTATCGATCTTAGTGCTGAAATATATATTATAGGTATTTCGTGTTTGGCATATTATCCTAACGGTTTTTGATTAGGTTGTTGGAATATAAACTGTTTTAAAAGACTTCTGACTGTACGCCAGTAAAACCATCCGTAATGTAAGAATTATATGGAAGAGTTTAACAGTTACGACATTTTTACTGTACTCACCATAATGAGAGTTTCGTTCTCTGCAGGGATTCAATCCAAACTGACAGGAAAATTATAGAATTAACTCGGCGGAGTTTGCTTAGATTTTTACAAGTCAATTATCTTAACAGTTACCGTCAACTGAAATATCACCGAATTTCATTTTTAAAACAGTGGACCCCGGTGTATGGACAGGAACGCTGTCTACCAGTGGATTATTTTATTTTTAGATAAGCGTCCACGCTATTTAGGACACAGCATTCCGCACAAATATGCAGGCAGGTAGATTTTTGTACGATTGGGCGCGTGTGGTTTGCACGTATTTTCCTTGAAAGCCATGAGAACAACGAAGCAAAATAGAGTCCATGTTGAAAAAATCCTCAAGTTATATGTCATGATTTAAAACGGCATGACCATAATATATGTATACCGAAGTGGGCTTCTTACAAGTGATATTGACTTAACAACCACAGCTGCCACGAAAGCCATTGATTTAGGGATCAAGCAGTTTAACCAAAGGTACTCTTTCAGGACTCAGCCTGTGTCGTTAGGCTGTCCGCCGGAACCAATCCGCTGTAACACATTTCTTAATACACCGCAACATGTGGCGTCTATACCTTTCCTCTCGCAACGTTTGACACGTTGCACAACTTGTTTCCTCCTGATATACGAACTTCGATTAGGCTCACTACTGAAGATTTCTCCCAGTCTGACATAAAGCGCGATTGTCCCGCTAAGCCGCTTTTATTTTCAACATCACAAACCGAAAAGCCTTCACCACAGATTTTCTTTACCATACGTACACTTTCATCACTAACACGTCGACCTTTCCATCTCCTCACCACCTTCAAGTGACTCCGTTTGACTGTGGGCATATGTTGACCATTTTGCAAGATGCTCTGCAGACCTGCCTACACCTTACAGCTCCTTGTAAACGGTGGGCAGTACCTTTCTGAAAACTTACGTGGCATAATTAAATTTTCAAGTTGTAACCATAGGTAATGAAGCACACTTCAAATGACACTCCGTAGCCCTCTCAAACACTGTAATAAGCACAATCGCCCGCACTGTGGCTTGGCATTCAATAAGAAATGAGACGGCTGAGTGTTTTCATCGTAAATTAAACGTCGGTCTTCGTAAGCAAGCTTAGTTTGCAAGAAGGAGAAACAACCTGCAATAGTCTTTTTAGGCTTGTGGAACATAGTCAAACTAAATTTGATTTAACAGCTGGGTAACCATTTGAATTACAGTGAGACCCTTTAGCACTAAAAAAGTATGGCGGCTATACCGCTGGTCTGGTGTACCGCAAGCAGAGTCTGTGCCATTTGTAGCCTGACAGACAGTCGTCAACCGTGCATATACATAATTCGTGGATTTCGACAGACGGATGGGCTGCATCAACTGCTATATCGCTCAGATACTGGACACTAACAAGTTTTTAAAAAGGATTAAAAAACTTTCACTTTTAACCGCAGTCACAAACTTCCGGTCAATTACGTCAACCAGTTGAAATCATTATTCATGGAGGAGCTGTCAGTTACACCCCTTCTATTAACAAGAAGCTTTCCCTACCCCAATTCTTTGAGGCCAACGGAGAACGTTTATCGCCCAGGACACTTTCTGATTTGCAAAATCGTTCTGGTAAGGAACTTCAGGAACCCATACAAAACGCGCTGGTTTGCGTTTAATGTTCATACTATCGGTTGTGTTCATTCACAAATTCATACTGTTTTGAGTTATTACATACACTGACATGGTTTATAACCTATAAAATGATAGTCCTCTATGTTTGTTGAACTACCGGTGACGTTGTGAGTTATTACGTTCATGAACTTGCGTAAACAGACGAAACTATGGTACGCATTGTTCATACCCGTACATGCTTTCCTTAGTCAATTGATGCTGTTATAAATTTGCAACTCAAAGAACGTTGTCCAAGGTCACGTCAGTGCAACTACTAGCAATTTTCCATTTTAAGTTATGATACACTTAGACGTGCTGACGAAAGCATGAACAGAAGGTGGCAATATATGAGGCACCCAGTTCATAAAAAAATTGTCGGCCGCCATATTTTATCCATCAAAACAAATAAGCACACACAACAGGTAACCTCTCATGAGATTATCCTCCAGGCACTATATTTTTTACTTTGTACTGTCTAAAAATAATGTGTCGACAAACAACACTGTTTTCTACCACGCAGCGGTCAACAAGTATATCATCTACTTTTCAAGCGCTTTTACGGTGAGAAAACCAGCTGCAATAAGGAAAATAAATAATACACAATGTATAATAAAAAAGCATCACATCAGCCCATTAGCCATTTCTGACCTACTTATCTTCCAACTCTAACATAAACTGCGCAAAATTAATGATGTCACTCTTGTCTACATTTGTGCAAAAGATTATTTGACAATTTTTATCTCTCTCGAATAAAGTTGGCATGAATAATATGCTCCAGACATCTAAGGCGCTTAACCTATATAACTGAATATTTTATGTATTCGACTGATGAGAATAAACGAAATGCTTGCATCTCGCAATGTATGTCTTCTTGCCGTCTTAATGAATCTAAGGCAGTGTTATGTGGCGGTTGTAGTATATAATATTTTTGCTGGTCTGCCTTTGTTATAGATTGTGGATGCTTTTAAAGTTCAGGATACCCAAGCAACCTGACTGTTTATTTGTCGGGTCCACAAAGAGCCAGCTGTGAGATGAATGAGAGTGTGTACCCCTCAACATTTTAAACCTCATCTTGTAGCGCATAAATTTACAGTAGAGTTTTCGTCGCATTACGACAAGTTTTAAATCAGTTGATAAAACTTGCATAATCACAGCGTCGATACTTTGCTTTTTTTCATCTTCAGCATAGACAGCAACACATCAGTGGTTCACACTGATGCTTAACTGCCACGCAACCGCGAAGAAAAATGCAAACCATTTGTAAGAAGAAAAATGAAAAAAGAAGGGGAGAGGAAGGGGATCTAACTACTGAAAATAGCTACTTCTATGTTCCAACATACAACAACAAGGTGCCTACACCTCGCAAGCAACCAACCGAACTATAGGTGAAAATAAAGCGTCATCAGCAAGACAGTTTCCTTACGGCTTTCAATACCCCGGGTCATTAAATTCATTTACTTCACAGGCAACTCGGTCAAACAACAACAACATTCACGCCACTGAGCTCGGTTAGCCGCCATCTCACCTAACGTTTCCAACCACCGATTCTGGAAGTCGCGAGGGCCCCAGCTTGGCAGACGAACCCCATCTACACTGAGAAAACCCTCCGTGAACGACTTCATTTGTCTACGCCAGGTCATCAACTGTCCACCTCGCATCTTGCGCCAGTCTGCAACAGCGTCGGCAAACAATGCTCGGTGTGGCAGACGACTAGCTGGCATCCTTAGTACATGACCTGACTATCGAAGTCTGTGCAAATGTAGTGACTGAACGAAAGAACTCGTTTGCCAACCAATGCCAGACACCCGCTTCGGATAGCCTCGACGTACGCCACTTTTAGTGCTGAAACTATCAGACAGTTCACGGTAAACCCTAACCCGAACTGAGGTATGGGAATGAAGCGCCGAAAGTATGTTCACATACTTAGTCAGCACAACCTTGCGTTTAAGCAACTTCAAAAGTGTAGATCAATCCATCGAATTGAACGCACTTTTATTGTCGAGAAATACGGCAATTTTTGGCTGGTGGTATACACGACGCTGCTCTAAAACTTGACGAAAGGTAAAAATATGATCTATACATCCCCGGCCAGAACGAAAACCTGCCTGTTCTTCTCTGATGTTTATCTCCTGAACTGCAGTTAGTCGACGGATTATAATATACGCCAGAACCCTATGAATGACTGGGGTCAAACTAATTCCCTTATGGTTTTTGCAAGAGCTACTGGTATTTTTCTTGATATAGGAACCATTATCACGTGACCCCAGCACGGAGGGATGGCCGTCATCCACACAAGTTGAAACAGCTGAGTCAAGGCCTCAACTAGCACCTCTCCACCTTCTTTAAAAAGTACTGGCACTAGATCATCTGGACCAGCAGCCTTATTGCGATTGAAGGCCGAGATGCAATTGCGAACGTCAGGCTCAGTGGGTGGTTCTTAATCTGCCGACCAGAGCGCTACATCAGAAGTATGTGGAGGCAGCACAGTAGAAGCAGGAGGTCAGCTAAATTGACCCTCGGAGTGGTCCGCCCAAAGCTTCAACCTTCTGGACTTATTACAGATTAGTGTGCCATCTGCCTCGCTGATGGCTTCACTGACAGACGGTCGCCTGGGACTAGTAGCACGGATCAGTTTAAACAGTTTGCCGATTTCCCCTGAAGCAAAAGCAATTTTCATTTCCTTAACTTTTTCCAATAACCAAGCCTCACGATCAGCCTTTAGACTACGTTTCAGTTTCCTACGGATATCCATTCTAGACTTATTATGTAAACTACCAGGAGGAATCGTCCGTCTGGATTCTAACAACTCCAGAGATTCCTCTGAAATCCAATGTTTGTCAAACTTATGTACCCCTGTGCCGCATGCTATAGTACCTGCTTTCTGAATAGCCTGTGAGATTTGT
>JTDE01004448.1:0-11289 GCA_014338405.1 Paragonimus skrjabini miyazakii
CAATACCTAAGCACTCCTACGCGGTGAGTAGTGCGACATACAATCCTATGAGTGTAACAGCTTTTCGTCTGACTGCTCCCCTTTGGCCTGTCTGACAAGGTTGCACCTGGAAGGACCAGAGTCCTAGTCAGCATAGCCCGCCGGATGAAAACAGTACACAAGCCCGACCACCTCGCCAAGGTAGCAGTATAGGTCAATGGCAATTGAGAAAAATCTATTGTGTCCGTTTCGTGCTTATGGCTTGGGCATCCTGTGATTGCTAGGTCTTTAACCAACCGAGTTTAGTGTGACAGTTCGGCTTGGGATACTGACTACCACGACAGCCACAAAGTCAACACAGTTTGTTTTTGAGCACATAGGGGGCATTTTGAAACTTTATAGTCAAAGTTTCAGTAAACTGGAGTATGTGTTTCCGGTGGCTTCGAGAAATCACAGAGAATGCGTCACGAACTTCGACTCGGTGTCCTATTTGGCTTAGGTGTTTTACCATTGATGATGTTGGGTGCCATCCGTCCGGGTCTGTGCATGCGCCTGGCGTTTCTGTTTGTGCCTTCAGCCACTTGGAGACATGCTGTCAGAGACGAGAGATTCGATTTGCCCCCCTTGTGTAGCACATACTGAAACTACATGAATATTTGTATAAACAATGGGATGTGACAGATGTAGGTTGTTTGTTCGTAACCGAGGAGACTGGTAAGGCCCTGATTCGCTGTATCACGTATAGTTTTACAACGTTCTAGGATCTGTATACGGCAAATGTTAGACGGCTATTTGTCATTATAGACCAGTCGTCACCTAGAAACGGGAGTTCTAAGTACACCCTCTTCTTTGGTATCGTTGTTTCCTGTATCCTTGAAGATAATGGCACTGCTGTTGAACAATCGAGTTAACATGCATTTGTATTCGGTTCAAACTTTCGCACAATGTTTTCCATATTGTTTTGCTCTATGATAATGTCTGTCAATCACTGAGTACCTAAGCTTGATTATGGATTCTTTCTCCCACCGGTGATGGAATTCAGCAGACATCTCTTCTTAAATGTGAAACAGAATAACTACGCGGTGTGTAAATTTTTACCGAACTGATAAGTGGCTCATCAACTGATCAACACTACTTAGTGCACAGCGCTCACGTCACGTTCACACGTCTTTGTTCTCCTCGGCATCTAGACCAAATGGTCAATCTGGTAAATTCCTGATGGCAATACGTGGACTATAAGTGTACCTGCTGACGGTTGTGAAGGATAAGTGCTTTCCAAAATTCACCTCCATTCGTAGTTCCAAGTACGCCAAAGTCAATGTTGGATCAGCAGCCACCCCTTCCAGCAATTCGTAAAACTGTCAGTCAGTCAGAATAGGACTTCTCAGACCACCAAAAGCCTTCGGCGCCTAAGCGAAAATATTAGTGTGCAGTCCGTTAGAAAATGTACATCGTTCGTTGTCACCGTCATAAGCCAATCCTCTCCTCGCTCAAATTTCTGAATGATGCGTAAATACGTCGCATTAGAGGTGTTGTTGTCTCGGAGCCCTGTGCGCGCGTTGTTCAACTAAGAATGAGACTAAGCTTCTAAACCACCGGACCCATCTGAGTGACAATGAACTTTTCCCCAAACTTTTCCCCAACCCGTCTTCTTCACTTTGACTAGAGGGACGAGTGGCACGACCGTTCAATAAGAAGTGTGAGCAATCTGATTTGATGTTCATGATCCACAAGAACGCCTGCCCTGAGCTGCTGTAAACTAGTTTGTTATTTTTACGATATATCCGTCGCCGCAAATCAACCTAATGAAATTCGATCAGTGTTTGGGACCTTGCGGACACCAAGGTTTTTAGATCCACAGAAGTGTTTGTTTAGGAAACGGGTCGCTTTGAACGACAAATAGAAGTGTTCGATCAGCCGAACCAAACGGAGAATCCAAGACATAGGATGTGTAGCTGCGCTTGCACAAAAAACCCTTTGAGTCGTACGCAAGATTTAGGAAGGGAATGTTGAGGATAGAGGGGATTTGCATCCATCATTAATTTTACGTTTGAATGATGATCCATTTGGAGTGTCAAAGGCCCTGTTGCTGTCTAATCACTCGGTGAACTCGATCACGAGATGACTAAAGCCAAGGCAGAGCCATCTGGCCAATAATGAAGTTCCGAGGACCAAGCCGTGTCTAATCACTAATGTATATAGACTTAATGTATAAGATTACATATGGTAAAAGGTGGGCAAATTTACAACTATGAAAAAAGACGTAAATATGCGTAGGAGGAGTTTCACGATGAAGCTGCTGAATTGGTTGAATTTGACCGGTTTCTGTAGTATACTTTTGATTCTTGTAGTCAGGTGACCGATTGCATGTTTATAAAGAATGAACAAAATACAGTAGACCAACAACATCCCGAATTTTGTACGAACAGGTGCTACGTATGAAATATGTTTTGGGCGATACGACTTGTTCATTTCGGGAGCGACTGATATGATGAATTCTGGTATCCTAGTGAATTTTAGATGGTTTCTCGATGAAACAGTTGCGTTTATAGCAATCTTCGTGTGTCAAATTCCGAAGTTTTCTGGATCCATCCTCGCACGATCCATGATGGGGAATGATTCCGCAACCATTCAGATGACCACTGGTCGAGAAATGTCGATCGCCTATCGACTGATGTGTCGAGTACATGTTTTACGCAATGTTCTATCTAACGTATACTGATTTACCCGTCATTAGTCAACTCTGTTTTCTTTTTTCGTTGTATTTTCTTGTCTACTCGGCTCGTTGACCGCGCAGTGCATACATCAACCGCTGGTTTTATATATATATATATGCACCAGTTCGAATCTGGTCAACTAATCCGACTTTGACGAGTGTTTGGTTTATGGGTACATCTCGTGGTCGACTAACTGTGAAATTATTTCGCAAATGTACGGACTATTTCTATCGGCAATAATGACGAGCGCAATACCCCGTGTGCTCAGTAAGAACATTTTTCACAAAACGCATAAATCAAGGTAATATTAAAATACCAACGTTTGTGATTAACTAGTGGTGAATTCACTTTGAGCCTTTACATCTTTTGTGATGCCAGTTGTATCTGTTATAACAACGCAGAATTTTTAACCTACCATTATGTTTCGCAGTAACCTCCACTATGTTAATGATGGGTTGCATGCCTCTGCTTGTTTGCACGTTTCGTCGTTCGGTTTCCCGATGGGTGACATCACAGGCACCTACTATTCTTCACTTTACGAGTTGCCAATGCAGAATGACGCAACTGTTACGGTACGGCTGGAGGAGGCATAACGACATATTCCATCAGCCATGGCTCTGAAACAACCTGTCCGACCTGGCTGTGGACCATGCTAGGTAGCCCTACTGGTCAAGTGGCCTGTAACGATGTGGCGTGCCACATGCATCCTGAAAACATGTCCGAAGATTCGGAGTACCAATGGGATGGAAATTTCTTGTGACTGACAACAATCTCTCTGCTACTGAATCCAATCGAGGGTGTGTGGAGTGCAATCAAGAACCGAGCAAAACAGCCTGATGTGCGGATGCTTATTCTGATAAGCTTTCCCAACAATGTTGATGGTTGAGTTTTCTGGAGAACTCATTTGAAGAGGTCAGAAGTGTGGCGATAGCATTCTATTGCTACAACATGATAAAACACGATCAGTCACTTTGTTTGAAAATACCTGATAATGAGGATCACTGACAGCTCCATTGTCTTTAGTTTCAAATTAAGGTATCGAATACCTGATTACGTAACACTTAATAGACGTTAGGTGTACTATGATATCGATTTAAGTGACTAGATTAAATGGCAGTTTGGGAAGCCGCATCCTATACATCATTTAGGCGCGCAGCGCTGTTCAAGAGAACGTTCGCTGAACAAACGAACGAGGGGAACTATGCGAAAAAGGTCTAAGTTAACTGACGGTGATTGTTAATTCGGTTGTTCAACAGATGCCACTAATAAAATAATAAGGTATACCGAACTGTCACACTAAACTCCGTTGGTTAAAGACCTAGCAATCACAGGATGCCCAAACCATAAGCACGAAACGGACACAATAGATTTTTCTCAATTGCCACGGGTTGTGACTGTTAGCTAACTCTTCCAAGGGATTCTTGATTATAATCAATAGTTTACGGTTCAAGCACACCTAGTTCATTGTCCGTCTGGTGCAAATATGTAAAAAGCTGATGATTCACCACTCGGGGGGCGGGCGAGGGAAGGGGTGCATGAAGCGTATTATCGACTTTGATTGACAGAAGAATGAATAAAGTAGTCTGAAATGGACTGTTTCTTCCCCTCTCGTGTATCACTATTCAGTTGGTCAACATTTGATGAACGGTGAATGAGGGTTATGTGTGTGGGAGCAGATGAAAAACGATGGCTCGAAGAATAGTCGGTATTCATCATCGATCGTGTGAACGATGAGCACCGAGTGGCAAACAACAATGAATTTCTTTACTCAGGTCGAGTGATTGAATATGTGACATATAGGCTTAAGCTAACTGGTTTGTGTAAGAGAATGATCAAATAATAATGCGTTCCTGGGAAGGAGTTTAAGGACGATGACACCGTGTGTATGTGTGAGGCGTATAACATTGTTCACAAATTTTTTTACAGAACGGGGAGAATAATACGGAGAAAGCAGAAACTAATTACAACTTACGGCCGGTTCACTGCTTCCCTCACAAATTCACACGCTCACTGCACACCGCGTACGTATTATTTGGCGGCGCCGTCTGACTGACAATCGAGTAAAGGCGTGTTGGGTTTGGTTACTTCCAACACTCGCCAGATCTGTGTTGTCTCATTTTGTAACAACCAAACAATCCCTGTATCAGCCAGCCTGTTCAGTTACACATTAGCCGCGCGACCCAGATCGCCGTTGGTACCTGCAGAACCCCGTTTTGACATCTTAAATGACGCACGCTGGCGCATGAACGTAATATTTAGACAAGTTAAACTGAACAGGGTACTGAAAGCGAGCTGAGTCCCCAGTGGAGGTAAACATATAAGCTTGCCAAAATAATTAAACCGGGCTAAGTACAGAGACTGTGCTTGCTGGCTGATACACATTCAACAATAAAACGTTCAATTGGAAACAAATTTCTACCGTTCTCATGTGGGCAATATATTTTTGATAGTTGGCAGCTCATATGATGTCGTTAAAGTTACCCGTATCTTGACCTGACCTCTTTTTCAACCCTACCTGATATATTCTGCTAAACTGACGTAGTGGTCAAACGTGTTTGCCGTCCTGATCGAGAAGGCTTTGCTGGGTAGGATTCCAGTTGTAACAAGTACAACCCTGTCAGACTGGCCAAGTAGGAGCAGCCAGACAAAAAGCATCTACAAGCATCGGTTTATGTATCGCACTACTGACTGCGCAGGAGTGCTTTGGTAGTTATGCGGGATCCTTAGGCATCCAACAGAGCGTTTTTTATAGTCGCACCGCTGCTATCTTCTGCATAAGAAAGTACGGTGGTAGAAACGTTACTCCCAAAACAATGAACACTCGATCACCGATCGGTTAACCGTGACCACCGGCGTATTATTCATTACAGTCGAAACAACTCGGTATATTTCAAAAACCCAGTATAACTCATAATCTACTGCACCCAACAATAATCGAAATGGAAAGTTGTTTTATTTACCGCGCCTCCGGAGTGGATTGGCCCCTCATTGCCAAGGGAACCAGACGCTTGAACCATCGGCTTCGAACAGAATCTCATTTAAAAAACTCATATTCCGCCGACTGACAGGTCGGATGTTTGAGTCAAAGACTCTGGGTGAGGTCTTACGAGTGACGTAAGCAATTGCGAAGTATCAAAAGTTGTCGTTGCCTAGACAGACTAGTCCGCATATTTTTACTTTTTCCACCCCTACTATTACATTTGCTCACTTCAATCGAAAACCACCGGCAATCACTTTAAAGTGCACATTCTCTGACAAGCAGATCAGCAATCTGATTTGGCGAGTAATCTCTGCCGTCTGAAAGCGGATTAAAGCTGTGTCTGCGGGATGCCCATTTACTACCACCGCCTTGGTACTTACACGAATTCCGTTTTGGATACTAGTGTAGTAAGGAGGAGCGATCATAATATACTACTCACATCACTGCTATTCAGCAGTGGGCGCCAGAGCATAGATTTCGACATCGAAGTAGTCGCAGGGAAAATACAAGAAGAAACATCGCATGAAATGATTCTTGGTACGTAAGGGAATGTAAAGGAACTGTGCATTGACGTCTGTGTCAACCGTGACCGTCTGGGCCCAATACCGTACGCAGATGAGTGTCTTTGTTTGTTGTCTTATTGAAGCGCATAATCCACTTGTTGTTTTCCTTTGCGCCATCCGCATTCTTGGCTCACAACACTAGTATGGATCAGCGGTTTTTTCTGAGGGTTTTTGTAACGAAGCCGCGTGTCGCGGTCAAGGTGTGAAGAGCGCAATGGAGATTGCAATGAAATCTGGAGCATACTAAATCTTGATCAACCGAATTTTATTGATTGGTGGGCTGTGTGTCGCTAGATTTATTAGTTCTGTTAAATTCTGTTAACACAGGCAAGATTTGCTACATCGGTTTACGTCCCTTCAGATAGTGGTTCAGATACCGTTAAGAACGCCTTCTATGCGGTTTGTTCATCTTAACAGACAAGTTAAACACTCGGACATTAGTGCGAATACTGGTGATATAAACGCACAAACTAGATGTCTTACTCCAGCAAAGAAGAGGCTCGGCGGTTTGTTCGGTGTCCGACAGCGTTCATTGAAAGTATGCGCATCTCACGAATTCTATATATCGAGTTGCGTATTTCGACTCGAAGGACGGAAATACGCTACATGGATATCGATCTGTACAGCTTAATCATGGATGCGAATGGATGATGTCACCGCCAGGTACCATTGACACCATTCCATTAAAAATAGCCGTACATTCGAAAATAACAACCTCGAATTAGATCATGTTATCATTCATGACCCCTTTAGTCTATTAATTGCTCAGAGATTATCTACTATCAAACAAAAAGTGTTCATTCGAAATTGAACATCGCTCAGAATTGTTCGCAGCTTTCGCATTCATATAGACTTTCCATCTAGCCATTCTGGAAAACAGGTACTAAACTGGAGTTTTAACCCTGTTGGAGCTCATCAGCAGTGCAAATACTGGTCAAAGTCAAGATTTGAACACCGGTGGCATTGCCGTGAGACAACTCTATTGACCTTTGCGCCAGTGATCTCACATTAAGCACAACCGAATTACCGTCCCTAGGCGCTCAAAGATCAAACGAACAATCGTTTAATTATCAGCAGTGTACTGTTCATTATGAAAATTGGAGACCAGGGTATACGAAACGTTTATCAGATCGCACCGACAAGTAAAGAGCCCGGGTCACAACAATAGGACACTCTGATCGAGATATACTCATAAAAATATAAGTCACTGTAGAGAAGGATTTTCGCGGACTCAGCAGGGCTTTTGTACAAATTTCGACTGATGCCTCCGACTCAGAATAAGACAGAGAAAGCCGTGAACTGAAACACAACATAATGAGGGGTCCACCTAAGAATCATGAGATTTTCTTGGTTGAATGAGCCACAGTGATGGAAAAGGGAACTTTATTATGGAACAGCCGGATGTTGTTTTTCATAATTCGGGAAAAGATTTTTGTGGAACTAACAATTGTCCGAGAATCGGGCATCCGAAAAAATCTAGATTCCACACCATATCAGTGGAAGTTCAGATGAATGGCTCACCCAAAGAACTTATCCAGAAATGGGTCCCAGCACACAGTCATGGCCGAAATCGTAGTAAATAGCACGGTTGTAAGTGCGTTTCAGGTTGTATCGTTCAACTCTATCAGCTTTCAGCACTTGAAAAACAACTCAGGGCATGGAACCAGAAAGCATCAATCAGTACAGATAGACAAAAATAAAAAATGGTACATTTTCTGACGAAGTATGCACTCATCACTATTTCTTTTCCACCAAACGATTGATAATCAGAAGCTACACTCGTAGCAGAAATGGATTTGCAAATTAGGGGAAACTTGGTTGAAACTAACATTTTCTCACAGAAACTCGGTTAAATCATGCTGTATATTTATGCTTACCGCGCTACTTGTAGACAGTGGCTTGATAATATATAGCTGTATCCCGAAAATTCCAAGCGACCTGTGACATTGCTCACTTTCGTTACGTCGCTATTAAGTCGTGTTTATTTCACATCAGTACATCTTTCTTTTACTATTTTAACGATAAATAGGTGTCATGGGGGAGGCATCTTGTCTCGCTGTGAAAAACTGTGCGAGCAGTTTGTTAAAAATGTTGTTCAACTCGAGCTGTTTTGTTCTCAAGCAACATGTTTTGTCCTGAAGAATAATACAAGAAGTGAAGACTGTCTGGTTTAGGTCAATATAAAAGAGTTATATTACACAAGACATGAGAGTTCCAGTTTGAAAGCTGCGACCTGGGACGATATATCTATGCATGTATGTGTCGAACAAAATTGACTGAACAAAGGGCGTAACAAGCTTCCCGCAAGAGTAGTGTCCGTCCGTTGGGAATGCAAATGCTACTGATGGTGATCTAGAACCGTTTTCTGGTAAGCTTTTCAGTTGGAATTTCCGTGAAGCTGTTTGGATACCGGGATTTGGTTCCGGATACACAGTTGTAGGACGACTGGTAAGTAAAAAAGGTGACGCATAAATTTTCAATCTGTCGCGGCTACTTGACGGATCGGTTGGGCACTTTGAGGAACAAGTCAGCTGGCCTGAACTTCGAATGACTGAGGTTGTGTGGCTATTTATGACATTCCCAACGATCGCCTGTCGAAAACCTAATTGGTGTTGGATCTTAAATTGCTAAAATTTAGTAAAACTCCGCGCTCGGATCTTCTTTCTCTCTAGCTCTTTTCATAGATGGTGGTGGTGAAAAATTGCTACTTGTGCTAACAACACACTCGTGTTTTATAGATAGGTAATTGGAGAGGGGACTCATGAGTGGGGATTACAAACGGTCAATTTCTTTTTCTTTTCATATGTGCCAGAACATCGTCCGACGTTCACAGACGTATTCGTCATGTCTCTGTCGTACACAGGGTGCTAACGGATAGCATGATATAGCGGCTTCTGTGGTATCCGAATAGGAACAGAGTGGACAGGTTTGTGACCTGGTTGCGAGCATTAGCACTTCAGCTGCTAGCCAACAGTAGTGGCATTCTTATGTTTAAAAACTGAATTTGATTTAGTTGCCCGGTGTGCTGTCTGGAACTGTTTACATTGCAGCGGAGCCGCAGTGAAACACGTCAGTTTGCCGAAGCTCTTTGTCCACTCTGAGATCTGGGTGCGTATTTATGGGCAGCTATTTAGAACGCTGTGCATTTCAGGTGGCGTTTGTTGAGGAATATTCGGTCTCTCCTTCCTCTTCTTCAATTATTTGATGAATACTAATCCGTAAAAGACGCCCGAAGGTTCCGAGGATTCTAGAATAAAACGTCTACCGGATAGTAAGCCGACTGATATTGTGTATGCGAATAGCATCAGCCTTAATTAGTTCTGCATTAAAACGTGCAGATCCAGCTGAGCTAATTATAGGATGTCTTTTTTCTGGATGGTGTGCTCTTTAAACCAACAAACTATAAAATGTTAAAAGATAGGGTTCGCCCAGATCTTGCCTTTGTTAATGCAGGCAGTTCGATGATTACCGTCATTCACCTCGCCTAACCGGGTAGTATCATTTCTTCGGTTTATACTATTGCTGAGGAGATGGTCATGAGTACAGCGAAAGTGCGTAGTGCATTCGCCAAAATTCCTCACTTTTTCGGGTGTAAAGTCGTCCGATTTTCGATTAAAGACAAGGTTTGCAAAATGTGTGTGCGTTGGATTTTGGTCGAGGATTCAGAGACCTGGCCTAGTCATGTGAATAATGCGTTCATGCTCCCGGTATTTTGGTAAATGTGTAGATTAGTATCTGATAACCGTAATAATGAGAATGCATAGTCTTCTTCGGTTGGTCCACGTAATTAGTTTACTGACAGAGCACCTATCGCATGGCTGCTGGTTGTTAAAAGATACTGTGATGTGGCCAGATAATGATGTGTTCATGGGTTATGTGGGGCTTGACTATCCTATTGAACGAGGTTCATAGGTGCTCTCTGCTTGACTGAGAAGTTTACGACCGTCCACATTGCTGTCTGGAGATACCCTCGTACAGACCGATGTGTTACAATCAGTGGCGAGCCAGTATTCACAAAGTACTCAGTTTTTCTTCCACAAAGCTGCATTGTTTTGGTTTGTTTCAGTTTTATTTTCTTTTTATCTATTCTTCTTTGTACATTTTTACCTAGTTATTGCTATACTACTTCAATAACTGTAGTCCGGACCAAAGACAACCCCATGGTACAGCTCAAGGCTATAAATGGTAATGATGGTTTTACTTAAACAATCAGATGTTTCAGTGAAGAGGTCCACCTATAGAAAGCCGGCTGGAAAAGGACAGTATGCTAATTTCATCAAATATGCAATATCGTTTTCAAGAAGACCGCAGTTTATTGCTTTTGAATATAGTAAAAGCCAGTATGGATTTACGTACGCACTCATACATAAACAAGTCGGCCGATACGATGCAAGTATGACTATGCAGCGCTAAACAAACACAGAACCCTTTTTAACCTTACTGAAAGCCGCTGTCACAAGAAGTTATTTTGTAAGAATGTATGATAAAATAACACCCGGCTGTTTGATGAAAGGAGACCGATAAACCCTTTCATGATCAACAGAGAGTAGATTGTGTCTAGCAGAACACTTTTGTAAGCGTCAGTTCAAGGTGGACGTCATGTCACGTAAAGATATAGTGAACATACAACCGTTAGGCCTGCAAGCCCATTCGACAAAGTGAAAATGATCTACCATTAGGTGCAGATCTCCAGTTATAATCGGCAGAGTTGTTAGGGAATGTGTTGACGAGAATGGGCAAACGGCTGACATAAAAGGATATGAAGTAGAAGAAAGGATGGTGTCTTGTATAATGCTGGGCTAAGTTGCGCAGTAAAATTAAATTGTCCCTTCTCATGAATAAACTGCATTCAATCGGAAGAATATTTTCAAGTGGGTAGGAGAACAGAATGTCCAACAACAGTACCCGTAACAGTTTATAACCAAATACACTTTTCAAGGCTTTGGGAGAAATTATTGTATTTAGAGAATCCAAAAGTGGAGCTTCCAGAGTGAAGCGTAACCGAGAGTACTGTGGTGAAAGTTTATTCGACTTACAGCTTGTCGAAATC
>JTDE01004449.1:23278-39284 GCA_014338405.1 Paragonimus skrjabini miyazakii
CAAAGAAATCTCTAGGGAACAGATTTTCAAGATTTTAATTTCTGCAACATATCACAAATTTTGAACAACTCTAGTTGCTACGAATTATTTCTTAACTGAAAGATAACGGAGATATTCACGTTCTACCGATTACACGCAGCACCAGTATCCGGAAGTGAGTGAT
Organism: Paragonimus skrjabini miyazakii; assembly: GCA_014338405.1. NCBI lineage: Eukaryota > Metazoa > Platyhelminthes > Trematoda > Plagiorchiida > Troglotrematidae > Paragonimus > Paragonimus skrjabini miyazakii. The sequence continues at coordinate 23,442 of JTDE01004449.1, forward strand.
ATCACAGAGTTGCCGTGGACAGCTGAAGCGCGATCAGGGATGCGACGGAGCTAAAAATTGGATGATAGATCCGTGTAGTATCGTCAAACGACTGCGCAACGGAGAGAAGAGCAGACCGACGTGCACAAAATTTGTAATGAACTGCAAGGTCACTTTTATCAATTTCAACAAAATGCAAAGGTGATACAAAAAGTTGCTGTATAAAAATGAAGCATCGTTTGCAAACGAAATTACGCAAATCTCTACAAAGGTTCTGCTTTATCGGCGAAATTAGGAGTAAATCGGGAATAATACTGAACAGAATTTGTTAACGAATGAAGCTCATCAAAATATTTGGAGTGGATATCCTAGATGGAAGTGAAAAATATTCAAGGTCAGGTCGATAGCCATTCTCATCAGCGAGAATCCCTAAACACGGGGACTTAGACGTACCAACGATGCATTCGGATGAACTAACAGCAACGTTTGAAGAGCAAAAGCGTTCAAGTAGAGCATACAATCGTTCATCATGATTAGGCATGGTTGGCGCATGCACAATAATATCATCTTGGTCAACGGAAACATCCTCCAAATTGACAGTAATAGTGTTCATAATATCTTGAAATATAGTATGCAAAATATTCACACTGTAGGACAGAAAATTATACCGAAACAATCCGAATGGAGCATTGGTGGTTGTCAGAGCACTGGAATCCTAATCAGGTGAAATATGTGGAATAGCGTCTTTAGATCAAGCTTTAGAAAAATGTTTTGGACCGTTAAATTGATGCAGAATGTCCTCCGGTTCAACAGTGGGACAGCTCCTCTACAAGAGGAATTTGCTGGGCGTGGGTCGATAATCGCCGCAAATTCGAGGCGTTTTACCGCCACGCTTATTCAGTCACAATGGGTGTAGGTCAAGTCAGAGATTGTAGAGACGTTAATACCTTTTTTCACAAGTTGGTCGATTGCTTTTTCAACGGGTTCACGTAACACAAAAGGATGATTCGTAGCTTAAAAAAATCGAGCTGTCTCTGAGTTCGAGAGAAATCGGTTTAATACGCATACCACCAAAAGCTTCCGAACACTGAAGGAGTAAATTGCGTGTTTGGGATTCACGTGCATCCGAAAACAATGAAACAGAAATGTACAAAGTTTCATACTTTTTAAATCAATAATCGGTGGCCCATGACCAATGACCAAAAAGTGGCAATTGTTAACACTGGACTGAGAATCAGAAAGTGTGAGTAAACAAGAAACAAGAATTGTTAAAACTTGTCTAGTGATACCCTCAACAGAAGTTTTGGGAGATTCCATGGTTATCATCTTCAGGCACTTTACGAAACCAAGAGGGATAAGCGATTCAACTGTACAGGTGTCCACATTAAATGAACGTTCAGTACAACTATCAGCTAGGTAGGTCCGTCTAATGTGACCGGTAAAATCAACAGAATTGCAATAAATATCATTCGGAACTCAATTTACCACCGTCAAAATTGGTTTGTGTGAAAGAAGACTGTGAACTGTGACAAATCGAATGAATGTGACCTATCTTCTCACACTTGTGACAGCATTTCGAAATCGACAAGCCAATCGAGACTGTTTGGTACGACGGTTAGACAGCATTTAAATCAGATGAAGGGTGATTATTGCCAAGTGCGTTCCGAATATTTATCTTTCCGGACTGGCACCTTTGTTGGCCTTATGGTCTCCTCAATTAATATGTGGTCACAGAAAAGTGAATAACCCCATCTTTTCAAGTGAATAAGTGTTCGAATTCCAAAATAATATAATTCTTAGAGGTAATTCCGGATGCTCCTCTTGCGAAACCATGGATATTCCACGGTAAATATATTTGATCGGGAGTATATAAAAAGCGTTGAAATAATGCATTGGGGCTGAAAGAAGTAGTCCAAATAGATATGGTTCGTTTTGCGATTCCGCCAATCGATAGTCGGCGAGCAGAAATACGCTTTTGCCCTCCCCACTTACTGTTTAGAACTACTTTCCTGAAGACCAATCGAACTGGGATTTCAGTGGACGCGCATTTTCAGTAATAGTTGACAATATGGGAGGTATTTAGCTTTAGTCTCGTCAGAAGGCAATAACAACAACCCATACCAAAAACAGAAAAGAATGCGAGATGGGATTATATTAAGTGGGCGGCAGTTAATGATGAAGTATCTGGGGACGGCAAGTATCTTGGACCAAAGTGGAAACGGTGTGTGCAAAAAGACCGTAAAGATTGTAGGCATAAACGATGCGTTAAAAAAATGAAAGGAATCGATGCGTGCTGTTAATTGCACTACGAATTAAAATGGCAGTGAGTTCATATCAGTGGAAGCAAGTATGTGGAACAAAAGAATATAAGTACCTACATGCAGCCGGGATGTTCAGAGAAGCTACGTTTTCCAGTTACTACACAAGGCCATTTGATACTGAGTAAAGTACTTCATTAAATTTGGACAAAAACACTACTACACAAAGTAGCTTATTGTTAGCCATGAATGACGGAAAGTACATTACGTACTAACTAGACTGCGGTTGTAGTGGACAAGTGGGTCTGCCGTAGCACATCGTCCACTAACCATTTAAAACGCCTTTTTTGAGGAGCGATTGTAATGTAGTCCCAACGAGCATCAAAGTAAAAGAACGTAATAGGCTTTGGAAACAAACCGTTTATATCCAGCAATGTTTGTAAAGGCGATAAACAGTTAGCTCCAGCCTAGTCTGGGACTAACGGCAGAAACCGGGAGAAGAAGGAAAAGAAGTGCAAGATGGGCTCCATGCCACTCATCGGCACTCAAAAACGCGCCAGGCGAAAAGTGCCTAGTACGTTCGAGTGCGTTAGACAACGCTCGAAAAGATCAGGGTTAAACGACCTTGGAGAATGGAATAATGAATGAGTCGTTAGAAAAAGGACAAGTATTCGCTATGTGCAGTTAATTTCGCGGCTGAAGAAAGTGGCGCTGAGTTCATATCAGGCGTACACAGAGTCGTGCGTACGGAACAAACAAGCGCAAAAACACGGTTGCAACCTGGATCCTTACAGAAGCCACACGACCGCTGGTCACTGCACGGTTTACAAACATTTTTAATGTCATCGCTTAAATGTCTTTTTTACCCAACCTTCTATTTCAACTTTTCCCAGTGGTAGTAATTTGGGCGGATACGTTGCCATCACAGGCACTTGCGCAATGCTGAATTTTGTCAGCGGACGGCGGCCTAGCCCATGTTTATAATTGGAAGAATTACTATTAAAGCCTTGCTTCGTTTTCAAACAATTAAAAACTTTTTGATGTCTATGTCAAATAAGCTTCAGCAAACACATTAGAAGCTATCAAATATATATGCTTGTCGGTTTGTTCCTTCCACAACTACAAAAATATATGTATTACGATCATAGCCAATTCGATCGGGGATTACGGCTTTCGGGATTTCTCAACCTTGAATTAAAACGGTTCCAAAGTAATGTCAATAAAACACGTGAAACTGCCAACAAAGTTTGGGCAATAGTTCGCGTGCCATACGGCAGGCTGACGTCAACGACTACACTGCGGTGACGAATGACCGCGTGTTTTCTCTAATGGTCCCGGTTGCAACTGTTCACTTACGTATTTCCGTTCCGTATGCATGTGTTTCAGTAGATCTGCCACAGGGGGCCTGATGCGAACACTGCACCACTGTCTTCAGTGATATAACTAATCAGAAGGTTGCGTTTTTGAGTAGAGTATTACAACTTGCTCGTAACGTTGTGTTATTCACAATCCATTTATCAATAACAAACACTTTTTATTTTACACTCAAACTTCATACTACTCACTATTTGTAAGTAGGCTAACATAAAAACAGCAGACGAACCCTAGTAGAGAATCGCGTGCTAGTTGGAGCTTTTAGCACACTAACCATTTGCTGCCTAAAGATAAGCTATTGTGCTGATATGTTTGCATTTTGGAATACGTGAGAGAGCTGTGAAGTTTCTTCCAAGGCGTGATCGGTGATTTGTGGTCGAAACTGATGGACAGCCAAACTATGCCACCCGAAGTTCCAAGAGGTCGTTGTCTACAGTTTATGAGCAGCAATTACGGTATGACTATAGATCATCCCGGGAAGCAATCAAAGTAAACGACATAAATGAAATGATTTAAGAGTGTTTGGTAACGTGCCGTCATGAAAGCATGCATCCATCAAGAGGGTAGTACCAAGAGCGCACTTTCGATGACGTCAAACTTGGAAACGTTGACGTTGGGGACGCGAACAGCTCCAGTTGCGAACACCATAGTGTACTTCAGGCTATACTGAACCGAGCATGCTTGTGTGAAATATGTTGCATCGCTTATTAAGCGCTGCACACAGAGAGATGCAGGCACTAGGGAACATAGTGTGTCCTGTGAAGTGTCTCAACAGATTTCAAAGGTACATTCTGGACTGTGAGAGAGTTGGTTTGACAAAGGCGCTCAGTTTCCAGAGTAGTGACTTGGGTCGTTGCTGTGACTACTTGGTCAGTGTCAGTTTCTAGAGGTGCGCTGAGTCTATATAACAGTGAAAGGCATCCGTTGCAGTGTTCTCGTTACCCTAAACATGCTGTATCTCAGCCACAAACTGACATACTTAAGGTGTCTAACTTCCCTGGGGTAATGTCTATCGGATGAAGCGATTGAATTGTAGATTAACGGTTTTTGACCAGTGTAAACCATAAGAGTCCTGCGTTCTTTCGAGTGACGGAAGTGGCGGATACCTGGACAAGTTGTTGTTAGCTCTCTACCCAAATGTTGTGGTGGGATCCTGCAAGATATAAATGTCCCGTGAACATTGCTAGAGGTTACCAATAAGTGACAACGAACTGCTGCACTACGGCGTCACTAGCTGTATTGGAGTCATCGGTTATGATTGACAGTTATGTGTCCGCGTCAGGATGAACTTGAGTAAGTGACCGCATCCTTCGGCTCAATGAACTCAGTGCATGCGGCTTTCATGAACCGGAACGCCTGTTCGCCTCAACGAATGAGACTGGTCAGTGAATACAGTAAATGATCACAGCGGCATATTAACGGTCTGTAGTGAATGGCTAATTCACTAAAACTGTCGTATAACATGTAGCTTCGTTTGTGAGTGGTATATTGCGAAAATTCGATAATTAAATGGCAGGTCTCAACGCCAGGAAGATGGGGAACCAGAAGCGAATATTGGAACACTGTGTACGCACTCTGTAGGACGTGTCACCAAGGAAAATGACATTGCACTGCTGCCCACTGTGTGCAGATACACGTCAGCCATGTAAATGCGTGTGCGCGTTCGTTGTCCTATGTTTTTACGAAAATTTCATGCAGTAAACAACTTCGCATGCCAAGCGTGTTTGGCAGTCACAACAGAACGATTGGCATTCAAAGAAATTTAAGGAGCCAAAATGAGTGATAACTACAGTTTTGAACACCTCGTCTTTGGCTTCGGGAATCTGGCGAAATGCATGCACTAAATCTACCAAGTGGAAAATGGTTCCCAATATAAGCAAGTGACTAAATCCTGTATGCTGGGGATCAGATAGTTGCCAAGGCCGGTTACACGTTTGAGTCCACGATAATCACAACAGCGACGTCAGATACCTCAGTCTTTTTGGCCCAAGTGTAAAATTGGTGCTTACGAACTCTTCCCTATTGGGTTTTGGTTTTACGGGAGTCATTTGGCAAGACCATGCAGGGACAAGACTTCCCTGATGAGGGTGTGATAAGTAGCATTAGGTTTCATCTGTGAGCAGTTATCTGGTGTGTGAACGAATTGTAGGAATCCATTGAGGAGCCCAACAAAATATCTGGGCTTTTGACATGTTACGGTAGCGGCTGTTGTGTGTGTGTGTGTGTGTGCGTGGTATATATAGATTAGTGCTGCCATCGATCAGCTTACAGGATCTTATATCAACCAGAAGTTCATAAGGTCGCGGAAAATCAGTTAGCACGGTAAAAGCTACGGCGGTGATTGTAAACATCCGGCGGAAAGTTTGCCAGAGGCCCAAACTGAGAGTGAGTGGGTGTTGTCCTATGTGACTGAATGGGTACTGTTGGCGGCATAGAGCTATGGGCTACAGGTTTTGCCATGTCGTCTATTGTGAATGGAAACAAGACAACTTGCAGTCCAGTTTCAACCAGAAACATGTTTCCAGCTACTATATCCCGCACAAAAGTGACGTGACAAGGAGAGTCAGCGCCGACGACACCGCTTGCTGTTGGAAGTCGGCTACCAAGTTTGCATCACTTTGATGATGCGTACGTGCAAGGATTGGTGCTATATTTGGCTCGATACCAAAACGTGCATGATAACAACGACAGTCCGTTCCTGACTGATACGCGTCATATTTGTGATTTCCTAGGTTGATAACCTGTTGAGGGCCCTGAAAAAATTTCGCTCAAACCGGGTCACAAAGCCGCCTTTCCTCCTATTAAGGCTTTCACGTGTTGGGTTGATCACTTTGCTGGGCAGCCGCTTGCCTAGTATAGGACGTGGTGTTGAATGTAGTACACTCAAATGACTGAACATTGGTTGAAAGCGCTCCACTACTTGACCACCGATTTTTGCTGTGTCTATGAAATTCTTTGAGCAAGAAACAGGAGTTGTTGCCTTTGCTTCCTCCAGTAATATCTTAAGCTAATGTTTTCGTAAAAAGGATTCGTCCATATGTGAGCTGTCGAGGTGTTGTTGAATCTCTGTCAGAAATGCTATGAGTAATTTATCGCTCAGCCTTAGGCCGTGAACAAGTTGCTGTGGTCAAATCGTCTCAGATTGTGTGGCCTCATTAATGATTGTCTTTTGGAATGTTTCCTATTTCCTCTCTACTGTTTGGTTTACTGTAATTTCACGAAGCCGTACGCTGACGTCATTCAGTAGCTTGATTAACAACCTACAAGATCTTGTTTGATCAGTAAGTTGCCGGTGTTAGAAAATTCTGTCTCTACCTAAACAAACCAGATAGGAGAGTGCAGTTCCAAAAACAGAGATACCGTTAGAGCGCTAGTATCGTAAGGAGAGCGGTTGCATTCAACGATATTAAATGAAATTTCAGACATTGTTATTGAGTCGATAAAAGTTAATAGATAACTCGTAATTTTAAAAATATAAATGATTATATCCTAGACGTATAAACCAGCATAGAAAAACAACTGCTTAGGTGCATGTCAAGAAACATCATGTTTGCACGTACAAACTCACCAAAATGCAAGCAGCAAATTGTAACGAAACGGCTGAAATTGACGGACTCACCGATTGTGTGGGACAGTCTGACAGAACCATACCTAATCTGATTCTTACTATCAGATTGCATAAGACAATAGAAGCAAGACCTCAGTGGATCGACCCCATGTATTGACATCGACTCTGGAAAATAGGGTGTACAGAGCAAACACGTCAAGCTGACAAGTCATGGAGCAAGTTGTGAGTTTTGTCTCTGAATAAGAAATGTAAATTTAACAGCTTGATTTAAACAAAAGTGGGTAAAAATTCAGAAATACCAAAAATCTACAGAGAAGCAAGATTATTAAAAATGTGCACTACAGTCACTATAGGAGTTTTTACTGAGTACTGAAGAAATTATTTATGCCAAACAATGATGACAATCTGCGAAGTGAGACCGTATTAAATCCCTCAAAACACATTGTCAGCATAGGGTTACATCCGAACACTACGTACTTTGGGTTCTGGTATATGTTTTAACGCCAGACAGATGTTATGATAAATAATTCATCCGTCTCACCGACAGTTGTTATTTCTGCTAACCCTCCACGGTTACGCTTAAGCTATGCGGATGACACATTTGTGTCTACCACGTTCATTCAATGTCAGCTGATATGATCCACCGCCGAAGGACTGTGCATTGGTACCCACCGCAAGCTAATAAAATCCTATTTATATTGCAATTTTTATTCATAACATCCGTAATACATCAAACGTGTGCTCGTTGTGTCAGCTTGGGGGAAAGTTGACAAACGCTGCATTACTAATTCTAGTTGCGAACAATAAATCGCCTATTTTGCTGTAGGGTTTCCAGTATTGCTAAGTGACAAACAGATAACCACATCTGCCACATGATCAAATAACCAAGACAGGAACTGTTGGATTGCTTTGACTGGAATACCCAATAGAAGAGGTGCATCTGAAACGACGTGGAAAATCTTTACATATCAGGAAATGGGTACCTACTTTTGCTTAGACAACGCCTTTTAATGGCATCCCAACAGCGAAACACTCAATTCAGTCGAATAATCGTTCTAAGTATATCTGTAAGGTAAACTGTGGACAGTGCCTGATTGATTACGCTGACCAAATATTCAGTCAACCTGAAGCTAGTTCTGCAGAATATGAGAATCACACCCATGAGAACAACACACTTTGTACGTGGTATCATCAGTGATGACGTTAAGCTCCTGCCTAACTGTGCATCTGAATGAAAATAGTAGTGTGGTATGGAATGAGCCCAGTGAATGCAACACCCAAATCATCTCACTCTGTAAGTTACTCGATTATTTAATAAAGATCGACAGTGGATGTGTTCGAGAACTGCACCACTACCTCCGAATCTGCCTACGATATATATATATATATATATATGTTCAATTCGTGATGCGTTTATTCGCTCAACCACTGGAGGGGACATTTATACAGCCCAGTCAAGTGTGGATCGCATTCAACATCGTGGACATCTGTGTTTTTCTAGGCGACACTTCATTCGAAAAGCTGATCAGTTAGAGTTGGTGGTGGTCTTATTAATACCGATTGTTTGAGACGAACGAGATCCTTTTCCGGAAGAGCATTCACACTTTTAACCTGCATACTTTGGTGAGTATCTGGCAGATTTATTGCTCATCTGTTCCGTGTAGGTTTTGTCTGCTTCTAGAACGGACTGGCATTAATTAAATTTCAATTCTCCTATCATTTTGAGCATACACGTATGATTGTTCATTTTAATCACTGATTTACAATTCGTTCCTATTTGAAGCGAGCATATAAAGGGATGATGACGTTATTGTTCATTAGTTTTGTAAGGTGCCGTCCAGACTTAATGTGTACTTTAAGGTTATACCTAGTCAATGTTAATTGAACGTTGATATGCATCAGACCGAATCTTAATATTATCGGGGTTAGTAACATAATAACTTTCACTATACAACCAGACTGCTTCAGATTTCAACGCCCAAACAATTAACTACCACGCCCACTGATTTTGATTAATACAATTTCAAATGATTAGATGTTGATCACGTGTTTGACGTAATGACAACTTCTGCGTTGGATGTAGGAAGCTCGATCGCAATCTAGACACACCCTTAAAGTGGCGCGGATTCTATGCAACATGCACTTATAGCTGAAAAATTTACTGTAAGCTAACAGATAGGCAACATCTATCAACCTCAGAATAACTTTGTCATTAGAAGTAGTGTTACCAAAACATAATTGTCTCTCAGAGAGAAGATCTGTGTAGTGTGACCCAACCTCAAAACGAGGTACAAAACAGGTCAAGGAAACCTGAAGGAAACTGCAATACAACAAAATGATGAACGGATTACTACAGAAAGATGGCAGGTAGATAAACACTCCAGTTGCAATAAACATTTAGAACCGAACAGGAAATAATTGGAAAGTCGGATAAGCAAAAAGATGCGTTCGGAAGCGAGAAATGGCCGGTGCAGTTCAACAGCTCATCGTACTCAAACATGCAGGAAAAGATTAGAACATTCCTGCGGTCAACACGCTTGGGCACATAAGTGAACAAAATATAAGTAGTTCAACAGCCCCATTCGAAAAGAATAACTAAACTGGAGTTTTCCTCTCGTTTGAGGTGATCAGTAGAGCATCTGTTTATGATGGCTGAGATTTATATTCCAACCCATTCATGATGACAACTTCGTCATTGAGCCAATAGTAACCTTCGCGTTCAGATAATCTGTTCGGCTGGCCCATTTCGTAAAGTCTACTTCCGAAAGCTGTAAGACTTATCTGAAGGTGATCAAGTGTAGTGGTGTCGGATTTAAACTAATCAGAATCTTCCAACCTCTATTAATGACCTTCTAATAGACATTACGAAACTGACCGAGTGCAAACTTTATCCACAATCACCTGGAATCAAGGCTCACTGCTAACTTGCGAACGAGCTGGTCGTAAAGTGTTTTCTGATAAGGAGGCCAGAAACAAATGTTAGTATTCAATATCTATTAAACACAAATGTCTTGGAGTTAATTCAATAACAACCATATATTATACAACTTGAACATCACTCGAAACTGATCGCAACTGTTGCATTCCCATTGACTTTCCGGTCAGTTACTTCCGAAAAGAAGTATTAGATACGAGTTTCATCCCTATAGGAGCTCGTCAGTAGCGTTTATCTCACTGCGGCCGAGATTACAATTCCGACCAAGTTATCATGAGGCAATCAAGTTACAGGGAAAGTTACTGTGTATTTTCTCGAGGCGATCAGGCAACCTGGACCTTCCTCACAAAATAAGTGGCTCAGCGTTCTCATATGATAACTTTGGTATGCCAACTGTGAGGTCAGCGGCGCGGTGACAAACACGGTTGCCTCATGAAAGCGTGATCGGAGGTTCTAGTCCTGACCATAGCAGACATATGCACTATTGATTAGTTCTAACAGGGGCGGAATTCAAACCCAGTGACTCTGCGATAAGGAGTGACTGAAACACCAACGAGAATGTTCAGTTTATAGTAAGTAAATCCCACACTACTCACCTGTGATTCTAAATTACTCATGAATAAGATGGACAGTGAGTCTACATCGATAATCCCTTGCTTACACAATACCCCGTTTAACACAAAACAAATACCGGAGGGTAAAAATGGTTATTCAACTAGGTGTTTCTACTTCAGATGAGCAGTAATGCATTCTGTGAAGTCGATGTGAGTGCGACAGATAAACGACTTTGCTTTTTGTGGAACTTCAAAGTATTCATGCACTCTTACTTACCATTAAAGCTCATTCTAGGTTACTCGTAGGACGCCAAAGTATCATAGACTCACTAAAAGGCAACCTGCACCCGAATTCCCATAGCTTCCAGTGAGTAGGAAAATTATGTAATCGTCATAGAATAACGAGGCAACGCAACTTGAAGTACACAATACTAATATCTTTACACTACTATGACTAACAGATGGAAGATAAAATTAATTTATTCTGCTTTACGTCGTCCAGTGGTTGCTGCCGTGCAACTACATGCAGATTGTGATGGGATCATTTCGCTCAGGACTGGACAGGAGTCAAATAACGAACACTGAAATTCAATACTTTTCGGCTTATAGAACCATGTCATAAGCACTGTTTCAACTGGCTTCAGAAAAAAAAGCTAAGAAATGGAACACTAAGTAGATGACAATGTTTTAAGGAGTATGATCTAGCCAGTTACTATTTTAGGAAGCTGGAACAAACGAGCTAGCGTATTTGCATATTTCTGTTCCCCATATGACTTTTAGTTTACTTGGCAATTACATCACGCTTTTCTGAGCGTGTTTCTCACAGATGCGTTTGGAAATATACCATTATTATTATTATTATTATTATTATTACAAACAGTTTTTTCAGCAAGTCCGGATAATCAGTTTCCAAAACGAGATCGTTGGTACGGTCTGAAGATTAAAGTCTGCAATGGCTCGTATTCAAAGTGAAGCGTCCACATATCCCAGCGTGGCGGTGGACTGAATAGGTTGTAAACTAGGCTTCTTAGTCTAGTGAAAAACTTGTTTTAGCCTGCCAGAGTGATGTACAAAGAATGTTCACCAACAGATCTACACATTTTTAAGACTTCCTTGGACTTGGTCAAACAAATGCGTCGTGCTTAGCGTTCTTTAAGAGACTGTGTCCATTTCGAACTACAAACCATAGTTCTATTACGGTTCTGGGAAGTTTGCTTCTGTGTTGGAAATGCTTACTGTTGAGAGATTCCAAACCTGGTGGAAATGTTTCCTGGAAAGAAGTTTTTTCATCTTAGGTTTTCTGCGATGAGCCTAGATGACAGCGTTGTTACTTAATGCTGGTTACCATACAGCTGTTTTATATTTCTGCATGCTGGTTTTAAATATTGCACTTCTTCATAGACTAGAAGTTATCTTGTAGAAAAATAGAAAGACCAGAAAATTACCAACAAACTATTCAAGTCTCGTTGATCATGTCTCCAATGCACCAAAGTCATATTGCGAGCAAGTCTATCCGCAAAATAACCTGAACAGAAAAGTATATGGTTGACTTGTCGCATTTAGAAAATGGTTCATCACAGCTCTGCTCTTACTGGGTTACACTGTTAACCAACATATCAAGCAGTTTTCACATTCACCCACCAGATTTGCCAGTTATATAGGGATAAGAATCCGTTCATCCTCAACCTGAACAGTTCGTTTGTTTTGTGTGTGCACTTAAAACGGATACTATGGGTTAGACGGGTATTTTTCTGGTGTACAAAACAAAAAACTTGCGAAAGGTGTCCTTGTAGCTTACAGAACTCAGGACTAGTGGTCAGTAACAGTGCAGTACCCACAGTTTAAGTAGGGTCAGTGATTTCAACTTGATTGATTAGTCCGAAAAGTGTGACTGTCGACTGGAATCAAGAGAATATCTGATAAAACACTACCAACAGAACGTTCGTGTGTGATCATTCACCCGCATTTAAGGTGGTAGCAACACGTTTGTCTCATAAACACGAGGCTTGGAGTTCAACACCCAATCTGAGAAAATACATATGCGAAATGTATTAGCTATAATAACAGAAGAACTCGAAACTAATGTAGTGAGAAGAAGCGATCGTGCTATACTACTCATGCCACTACTGTTCAGTAGTGGGGCCACAGCATATATTTTTACACTGAAGTAGCCGCAGGAAAAATACAAGAAATATTGGAGTGCGGCATCGCGGGAAATGGTTTTTAGTACGTAAAGGAACATAAAGAAACTGAACATTGACGTCTGTGACAGCCGTGACGGTCTGGGCCCAGCACCGTGCGCCGATGAATGTTCATGTTTGTTATCATGTTTAGACGAATAACCCATGTTTTGGTTCCCTGAATAACTAACCCTTGCGTCATCCACGTTCTTGGCTCACAACATTTATACCTCCATTTGTAGTTAGTCGACGGAAGTGTCTACTGGCGGACAAAATGGGTGTGGTGTTCGTCGTGTCACTATACATGTTTATTCGTCCTAGTATACCTCGAAGCCTGCTGTGTTTAAATCAACTAAACATTAAACTTAACAGCGCTTCATCGCCTGAATGCTTAAAATATCCTTAGTTTTGTCTCGATAACCCCCCAGAATAGAATTCTGTTTCGTATTCGTGATCCTTAATTGATCAGAACAAGCAACCGTACCTACAAACCCAGTCACCTGGTTTTGTTATCTATTAGCATCGTTATTAACCGGTGAGAAATAATGACATATTGGGCTTTTTAGTTTAAGATTTAATCCTATGAGCGATACAGGTTTATTTCCAACAAACAGATCCTTGAGAAGGAAAGCGTACTTGAAAAACCACAGAATGTAAGGCTTGTGACTGAGTTTCAGCAATTCTCGTCGGACTGACAGAGGCCAATTTCAATTTTCCCTCTTGTAATGACGTAGACTATTGTCTTGAATAACAGTCGCTCTCAACACTTAGGAAGATAACAAGCATGGGAGCCTTCAAGGAAGTTATTGTTTAACCTTCCAAAAACCGGTTGGAAATACTTGATCATGGGTCCAGAAGAAATGAGCGAGTCAACAGAATTCAAAGTTGGTTCAGTCATGTTTTTTTTGATTAGCACGAGCACATTGTACTGATGTTTTTCGGATGCAGGGTTCTCATGAAAGGGTAATTAATTGTGATTTATTTACATTGCTACTATTGTTATTTTAAGTAGCTAGATATTTTGATCATATTTTTTGGACTCGTCGACTGAACGAAATAGCCACGCAGCGACCAATCTCAAAATTGGAATGACGAAGATTTCACGATAGTATGAGGTTTTTCAGATAATCATCCGACACATCGCTGAGAGCTTCGTTGCCAGGACTGTACTGACAGGTATTGACGGCTTGGCATCTGCATCTATCCGTCCATGCTGCGATCACCGCTGAGCAACTAGCTGCCTGGGTGATTCCTCCGTATTTCTATTTCGGCCAACTCTCAAGGCCGAACGTGAGGTTTACGTCCCTGCTGTCTACCCCACTGGGTAGATCACACTCTCTAACTGTTTTCATCAAATGGCCCAGCATACCTATGTTTGTCTACCTGGCATCATATGATGATATATGCAGGTCCCGATAAATCTAAATTTTCAATCAAAATTGAGCGGGCGAATTACTCAGACTAAAATATACTATTAACTGTAGATAATTCAGTTGTCTAGTTGGTATCACCCACCAACTTTGTGATCATGATAACTGAGGAGTTCGAATCATTGATCTCACTGAATCCGTTAAGTATTGCACCTAGTTCTAATGAATAGTCAAGGATTTACATCGGTACAAAATAACATAGATAGATTACATTCAGATTTGAAACGGAATACTCGGGAACGTTCAGTTGCGTTCAAGAAATGAACGTTACAATCGTGTCGTCGTATTTACGGGTGCTTAAGTAGTTAAAATAGCCAACATGGATGTTATACGATGGAAGTTTCTTCAACGCTTCTAGTGAAGGTGTAAAATATCCAAAGTTGTTTACAATAGACCTAGCACCATGTATATTGAAAATACCGGTGAGATGCCACACCCTATACCTTACAACAAAAGTTATACAGCCATCCCACTCTTTAGTAACATCTTCTTAATCACTAAGTGGATAGTAAGCGTTTTTCACAAAAACAAACAGGTCTTTTGGAAAGTAGTAGACTATAATTCATTCGAATACCCCCTCCCCCACGGAAAACGGATGATACACAAACATAGAAGAATTGTTGTAATAAAACAATGCGACAAAATCAGATTGATATCGTTCCACCAAGGTCACAATGTGTAACTCCAGTCTTAACTTGTAACGCAAACAGCAGGCAACCTGGTAGCCGGATAGCGTCATCTCCTAGTTCACTTTACGGTTGTCTCGCCGCTTCGTCCGAACCATGGGTTAGATTTGTGGTCATGTGATCAAACCTAATGCGACCGACTCTGGTAGGATGATTTCACGATAGTATGAAGTACCCGATTTTGAAAAGAGTGAATAAGAACTAAAAATCCATAGTTTTTTGATGATTATGTACTAGATGAGACTGACATACTTTAGCTACTAAACTTCGATCTAGTTTAGGTAGTGTGTATTTGAAATTATTGCAACAAAATGCAGGTCTTTGGGTAGATTAGATCAAACTTCCTGGTCCCGATGGGTTTTAACAAGATAGAGCTTCTGCATACTACTCACTATTTCGACTATAAATTCTGTCAACCATAGAACGACGGATGGGGAGATCGATTGGCCATGAACGTTCCAGGTGACACACTAAAAGAGTCCCTCCTTTGGGGCCACCTCAGACGCCGAGTATATCACAACAGATCGGAGAAGTTAGATGAACTAAAACTGAATTATAAAAAAGCACTTCCTGCCAGCTGAGAATAATCTGTGGAATATTAAACAGTTATGTCATACGAATATACTTTTGAGTAAATAAAATGAATGTGAACCTTTCGAAAAACTGTTGAAGTAAAATCCACATCACTACTTCACATGTGACGTCTTCCTTTAGCAAGTTGGACAGTAGGTGATTTAAGCTGAAAGTAGCTTTTGAGATACACCTATCACCTTATATCTTAAATACTCGACTGAGACGTTTGAAGGAACTTGATTGGATGGTGGTTGTTAGCCTAATCATCTTTGACCAGTACGATGAACGACGAAACACTGCCTATTT
>JTDE01004449.1:39541-51334 GCA_014338405.1 Paragonimus skrjabini miyazakii
TGGTAGAGCAGCTGCGAACTCTGATGCGTCCTCTAAAGTCTGAGTCAGTTTGACAGAACCTTCTACAGAGAGGAGGGAATAGTTGACAATTAGGATGGAACATGTTTGGGAGACATCTGACAGGTTTGTGATAGGCTGAGTTATCCATGCACACACATTGTGTTTTGTTAGGACATCAGACTTGTGCGTTTTGGGGAATACTTCTTGACTGTGACTTGAGGGCCTTGAATGGATTCATTTGTCTGCATTGAAGATTTCAAATACGCCAGCGTTAGGGTGAAGTTTAGAAATCCCTTGAAAGCTGTTTCCTAATCACGAAACTGTTGTCAGTCGTAGTACTGTAGCGAAAACGCGTCCAATATAGCACAATCTTTATTGTCCAACACGCTAGATTACATGCTACGCGCGCGCTCGCGTTTGTGTGTCAGAATTCCTGTCCACAACACCCCCCAGGTTTCCGCCCACGCGTCGTGTGCATTTCTGCTCGGTTTATGTGCATGATCGGCGCCTTCTATTCGTGGGTTTTCCGTCTGCTAACCTCCGTCCGTTGATCCTATTCCGTTGAGCAATGGCTCGTCCGGTCGCTCGTGTTGTCCTCCATCTATCCACAGTGGGCTTTGATGGTATTCCACGGGAGTGTCGAGATATTTCTGCGAGTGTTGGAATAATCGCGCCTCCGATTTCGTTGTCTATTCTATTTTGCCTGCCATGTCTCGCCCGTTGGTCCGATCCGATCGAGCGATGACTCATCCGATTGCCCCTGTTGTCCGCCATCCGATCGTCCAGGGTTCGTGTACGGGCCTCCCTCCCACGTTGAGGTATTCTGCTGAGTGCTTGAATACTCGCCCCTCCGGCATGACAATCCACCACACTGTGAGATGTCGCATCATAGTGAGACATTTGTTAGCAAAACAGTCCACGTTGAGTTCCTCACAGAAAGTGCAATGATTGTTCGATGAAACTGGAACAATTGGCAGACGAAGATTAGTGAATACTTAAATGGCCAGGCCCAGTCGGAGAATGGATTTGCCAGAGGCATGAATGCGCGATTGCGATGGTCACATGAGTATGGAAAATTGAGTTCATTGAACAACTCACGGTATTAAGGATAAACTTAGTGGCGATGTAGTAGGGATCAATCCTGTGCCTTTCAATGTGGTCAGTCTAAGTTGTCTGGTCTCCACGCTCTTCCATTATACTGGTATCCGTTGCCACAGCTCGATGACCAATAGGAATTAAAACCACAAGGTTTAGACAAACTGTAATAGTTCATCATGCTGGTGAGCATCAGAGACTTTTGAGTTGTGTAAAATGAACATCACTAACCGCTGATCGTAGCTGTCTCCTTCTCGTGATAATTTCAGTCAGCCACTTCCGAACAGAAACACCTGATTCATACTTCGCTCTGGTTAAAGCTGGGCATTAGTGCATATCCTTGTCACGGCTTAGAATAGAACTCTCACCACTCCTTCATGAGGGCATCGTGTTGACCACTACCTCATATTAAACATAACAGAATAATCATATGCAGACGCTCATGTGAAGAAGAATGCTCAGAATACCCGATCTCACCTACGATAGGGAACATCGATCAAGGCGCGCAATTATATATAGATAATAAGTGTTAAATGTCAACCGCGTTCAAAATGATACTATTCAAGAGTCTTTTCGATTATCAATAGTTGAACGTAATTAAACATGATCAAATTCAAGGAGACATCTAAAACGGACACAGATATAGAATCAGTCACAATAATGACAGAAAAGAAATGGGCATCCACTAAACAGACAATTCAAACGAACGATACATTCCCTCCAGGATTGGAGTAGAAACGACTTTAAGATAGTAGTATAAGTTAATGTGAAACATGTCAATAATGATGTTGTTCGGGTTAAGAAATTACAAGATCGTCTTCGAGTTTGCACACTTCATGAATATCCCTCAGAAGTTGTCCACTGGATCTTCCCACAGGACCATGTCAGCCTTTAGGAACCAGTTCGCAAACACTCCCTGACAAATAGCTTTTTGGAGCACTAACTTCTAGAAGTTATAAAGGACCTCATTTTGTATTTTGGTTTAGCCAAAAACCACCACTGAATAGTCTTCATTGTGGGTAGACGGAACTTCAACCGTTTAATCGAAAACGCATCGGCTAGGTATTGAGCTCCTCACCGTCTGTTGAACCGAATCTCGTCGACTGTTATAGTCACTGGTACGACAGAATTGCCTGAACTGACTAGTAATTTACTCTGCATTAGAAAGTACGAGTTATCCTAAGCATGTTTTTGTTTTTCCAGAGGCCGGTCGTTTAGCGGCTTTTCAATTTCGAAAAGTGGGTGGTACGCGACCTGTTGTGAAACTTTTGTTCCAGTGTTGTGAGCCAAGAACACGACTAGCGCAAAGGTTGTTTATTTAATAGAACTAACACGGATTAGGTGTTCAAGCAAGACAAGAAACAAAAACATTCATCTGTATATGGCAATCGTCCCAGAACGTCCCGGCTGCCACTGATGCCAATGCTCAGCTCCTTTGTGTAGCCAGAACTAGTCCATGGCATACTGCACCGTCGTGTTGGTGAGATGTTTCTTCCCGTGTGCATCGAGCTTTCTCAAGTCCGCGTGAATATCTTTGGAACTGGACTCATAAGTAGCTTTGCACGTGGTAACTATACTGGACCTTCCGTATGATAGAAGAAAAAATGTGCTTCATCTTTGTCCATTGCTTGAGAGCATGACAATGTTCGGAAGTTGAAGAACATTGTTGATTCATTGGCGAGGTTGAGAAGTGGAGTGATGAATTGACTGTTCTTAAGTAAAGACGTCCTTAATTATCCTGTAGTGTTGCAGAGGGGTCCTTCACTTGGTCAGTTGAATTCCCAAATTGCATTCGTGTTTGTAATGGGTTGACTGCTACAGCAGGAATTTTGAAATCCAATCCAATAGACAGAACGTCCAGCTGTGCACGAGTGAATTGAAATGACAAATTTTCACGCGTTCCAGACAATCCGCTGGAAGTACGCAATTTCCATCCTAACGAGACAAAAACCATCGTAGATCATGCAGTCAAAGCTCTGGTACTCTGTTTTATGCCTCAGACGATGTTTCCAAATTATATGCGTCATATCGACGTCAGGTTGAAATGTATAGAAGCATAACATCATCAAATGCCTAGATATTTACTCATCCATTCTTTTGAAGCCCCAATATAAGAATTCGGCAACCTGACAAGGTTGACGCTGTTTCTGAGCGATTTCTCCTTCAACAGAAAACTACGAAATGCCTATGGGAATTGTTTTGTTCATACATACTATTTATAAGCATGATGGCTACACGTTCTGTGATCGTTTAGTGCCGCAGGGTCGCCGAGCAATTTGACGCTCGTGTAGCTGTTGCTGGTAGTCTCCACTTGAGGAATTTAAAACAATGAATTCTTTTAATCCGGCTCAGAAAGAACGAAAAAAGACATAGTTTGTTTGCTGTCTTCAGTCAGGAAGACAAACCATTGAAGTATACAGAAAATGCGGGTAGAAACAATAACAGAAACGATCGATGCTGGAATTTACATTGGAAGAAGGGCTGTTACCATTTTCAAGGCAGGCAATCTGCTTGAATCAACAGCTTATGCGCACGCGGAACAGGACGACGGGTATTTTTGACTGCGCACTAACATGTCAGACGAGTTGCCTATGATGTGCTTTGTAAAAACGAGGCAAAATTTGGCTTACTCACTCTGCCGTGGTTGTCTGTAGCGTCTTATCACGCAGGAACCATTCTTTGTCGTAGGTGCTGACCTGTTCTGCGGTTCTAGGCATCATCGCTAGTGAAAGCGAACGGATGAATTGTTCGGGTGATAAACATTTTGGTAGGTTATGAATGTGGAAAACCTGAACGACACTCCTAGTAGTCAGTAGCGACCGCAATTTACTCGAAGGGTGTGCGAGTCAGGCTAAACTGTGATTTTTAACTAACTTAGGTTACGATATTGCAATGAGTGACCAAGATAGAGACGTGATTACTCCAACTTTGGTGGAATATCTCAACGCTGCTGTGCAAAATGACGAAAGCCCACAGCGGGGATCACGGATAACACGAGAGGACGAACGAATCACCATTAAGTGAACTATTCTCAACGAGCAACAAGTAACAGGGAAAAACCGATACTGAAAACGTCGGCCAAACGGATGGGACCAGATAGAAATGTACTAGAGGTTTAGTTAAGAATATCGTGGAGCTGTTGAATGGAATTCAGGTGCATAAACACGAGTGTATGAGCGGTGCGGGAATGCAGCACTTGAACAGTAGCAACCTTTATTTGATAAACAACTTTTCGTTGTATTGACGCAGTGACCTAAACACGACGCGGTAAAAGTGCCGTTGTTAAGCCCGTTCGCAGGTACGTATAAGATACAACGTCATAATTTGAAACGACTGCAACGTGCGACGGACTGAAAGGCAGTGACTACCCGCGGACCACGCTTGGGATACCGCTCACTGGACAGACGAAGTCAGTCTGCCCACTGAGTAAACGAGCAAACGTTACAAACTCGGTTAAAACAAAATGCGGGCAGTGCTGATGCATGAGGTTATCAAATAACAGGATCGGCAGCGCTCAATAAACCGCCTTTGCAATACCAGATATAACGACACTCAAGCCTCTCTGAACAATTAGCATTTAGTGGTGCGGCATTCGCCGTCAGGTCTGTCGGAAGCGGAAGGGAAAAAAGGATAGATTGGTGAGGGAGCGTTTCATTCAGGTTCATTCAGGTCGCCGGAGAAATTGTATGAGAATGTTCGGATCACCAAATCTTGTAGAATCACATATATCGGCTGGTTGATCGGAAATGTACAGTGTTTAACTACACGGATGGAAGTTGGAAGGCTATAAGTCAGCGATTTTGAGAAGAATGTTGAACAGCTGGTAGAGACAGTGGAAAGTTTGAAAATGAACCCGGAAAGAAGAAGAACACGAGCGAATTGGTCACATGAACAAACACGTCGAAATCGTTTCTTTTGTGTGTAATGGGATGCAGCATTCTGCACTCCGCATTCCAAATGGATGTCTTCTTTCTTGTTTACTTGTGGTATCGGACAGTCATGGAGGTGTTCCACTGATAATAGTGTTGCTCAAGGGAGAGCAAAAGATCATCGTAGTTGTTACGGCGCTGGAGCGTCAGTTACGGGCAGAGTAGACGGATTGATTATTAGGTCAAGTAGTTACAATGTAACCGAGATTGAAAGAACAATTTTAAAAGTTGAACGTCGGTGGTGTACGTCAGTGGTGATGTGAACTTCTATCACCAGAAGACGAATGAGCAATAATGAGTAGGTAGGGTTACTGTCAGAATCCTTTTTTCATGTCATTAAGCAATGTGTTGATGAATTCTCTCATCGATTTCCTGATGCGAATGATCGGTACGGCCTTTGTGAGTGAATGGAACATTCGATAGGCTCACAGCCAGCTCAGAAGTGCAAACCAATACCCAAAAGAACATCCTTGAGTTTGTTTTCAGAAGTGAACAGGCAGCTAAAGAAGATATTGGAGAATGGAATAATTCGATGTACAAACAGCCCATTTTCGTCGCCGGTCCTTTTGACTAGGAAATCGAGTAAAACCTCCCGATTCTGTGTCGATTTCAGAGAGCTGAACCGAATGACAATCAAAGACGCGTTTCCGATGCCCTAAATGGAAGAGGTTTTCGCACATCTGCACGAATCTAAAATAATATCTCTCATAGACTTGCGTTTTGGTTAAAAACAACTACCAATGGCACAGAAAGACAGGGCAGAACAGCAGAGCGGCGAACGAACAGCAAAACGAATTCCCCCAGGATGCCGTTCGGATTCTTCAACTCTCCAGCCCCGTCTCTTGCATCACAGTCTGGAGCATCGGGAAGGAGTAAACGTTTATTCTTTAATACAGTGTTGGAATACACAAAAAGGCTGCGAGCAATGTCAGGGCGAATCAACACAGAGTTTGTAATGGATAGGTACAAACGCTGCCAGAGAACGTGACAATCATCAGAAATTTTCCAACTTGGAAAGTGAAGTGGAAACTAGTATACGTTCTCGAAGTGGTCGGTTACGATTCAAGATTTATGCTTGGATTCCCTTAAAAGCACATCCACTCTTCCAGCTGCTGAGGAAGAGAGAGAAATTGGCTGGATCGAGGACTTAGAGATGGCGTTCACCCAACTTAGGCTGGATGCTACCAGCATTTGACGATCTCTTACGATCCCCGAATCGAACGGACCAGTCACTGTGTCGGTTGATACATTGATGTTCGAATCGGGGCAGTTCTTTCATAGCTATCAACGGCAACTGAGTACGACAGCCTAGTACTAACGGAAGCAAAGAAAAAGTATCCCATCGTGAAGGAAAATGTTTAATCTTTGTCTGTGTGCAAGGAAAATGAGATTCCCTGCTGAGAGCGACCGCCTTCCATATTGAGACGGATCACAAGCATCTGATCTGGAGAAAGACAGCGGAGGATCTACGTGGACAACTGGCGTGCTGAGTACTTCGACTACAAAAGGTCAATTTTACCATCGGAAGTGTCAAAGGCAGAAACACTGAGGTAGCAGTCGCAGTGTCGCGACCAATACAAGGAGATCATCTGCGGACTGAAACTACATATGTGAAAGGAATACTGACTGTGGACAAAGATATATCAGTCAATCAACAGCAAGACCTTCAAGTACGCGAAATATGCGAACATCTACTGGCAGGGACTAAACATAAGGATTCATATATCGAGCTGAATCAAGTGTTACACACCTGGAGAACGGCCAACTCGTCGTTGATTTGGAGGTGCAGAGTAAAGTGAGACTGCGAAGACAGTCATTTATTCTAATGGACCAGAGGGAACGTGAGATTCGACTGGCGCACACAGATGTTCACATGGAAATAGAACGTGTGTTTGGACTACTGCAGCGAAGGGTATTTTGACCCACGATGCAGAAAGATGTGACCGACTTCATTCCAGCGTGCTCCAACAGTCAACAAAATTGAGGAACAATGACGACAATGCCGCCGATGCAATCCATCGTAACAGAGAAGGCTGAGCACATTTTTGGACTACTACCAACTAGTCCAAATGGAAATCACTATATAGTTGTAATGATCGACGGCTTCACACGATAGATAGGAGCTATTCCCACTGCAGATCAAACGAGCGGAACGGTTTCAAACGCTTTCATGAACAGTGCTCTGGCTCGTTTTGGAATACCCTACAAAGTTATCACGGACCAGGGCCAGTGTTTTGAGGTGCGGCAATTTCAAGAGATGCTGAGAAATTGGGGGATTCAGCGCCTGAGAACATCGCCGTACTATCCACGAAGGAACGGGTTGACGGATCGGTTCAGTCTTACAATGAAGGAATGGATGAATAGTAAAGGCAATAACTGGGAAGAAGGACTACCGGATGTTTTGTTTAGATAACTTTTAGGAGACGCATCCTTCTAACGAAGCAGCAAAGGTGATCGATCCGGCTTCGAGTTAATTGATATGTTTTAACTCACTCAGTCCATTAAGCTCAATTAGATTGCAGCTGCGCGGTCGAACGCCTGTACATCATGTGAACTGTTCTCACGAGTGCACTTGCTAATGCCCCCCCTGTGAAGTGATTCGTTCTCCGTTGGACCTATAAATGTAGAAACTCTGTGGCCTAAAGGACTCGCCTCGTTTTCTTTCCAATAAACGCTGTTGCCGCACCCATCCTTCTTCTCGGTTCTGGGGGCAAACGATTGAGCTCGTATTAAGAGACGATCCAATAATACCACACGACGAAGTATGCAACAACGCAGAGTTCACCATTTGGGCTTACGTACGGGAGGGAACAAAGGATTCTCTTGGGTATCTGTGTCCGGAGACCGAAAGAAACAGTTATCACCGCAAGAACGACAACACTGGGAGCACCGTGCACTTGAGCGGACAACAGAAACACAGCATCGAACTAAATAGAGATATGATATGAGGCACAGCACGCGCAAATGGCTCCCGTTCAAGATCGGAGACCAAGTGAAAACAAGAGATTATGGTCGATCAGAAACATCCGGTCTCCGCGCAGGAAAATTTAAAAGACGATGGAAAAGGGGCATTTGCTATCACGAGCAGTAGGAATAAGAGCTTCCAAACCAACCAAGGTCCTCGTGGACGATAAATCATTGAGATACATTTGGCACCATGGCACGATCGCGGCAAGTTCCTTAAAGAAGGGGCGAATGTGATGGATGACCAAGTCGGGGGCGTGATTATTCCAACAATGACTTGAATATATCGACGCAGTGATGAGAGGTGGTCAAAGCTCATGTCGAACGGATCACGGGTAACACGAGAGATCAAACGAATTATGATTCAACGAAATTGGTCAAACAGAGGAGAATCGATAGGTATAATTCTATGACAGATAATGCGAGCACACGAGTGACAAGAGAGAATACGAACTGCACCATAAGTATCTTGCTTTGTTAAGCGACCTTTGGCTATACTATAATCGAAATGACAGCGAGCGCCTGTAAAGAGAGCGAAACACTTCCGCATGAATGGAGGGATCATTAACGAAACCGAGTATGTCTTTACAAGCAGTTTATGCACAAACAAGAATGAACTCTGCTGATTGTGTGTGCATAAAAATAAGAATCCTAGTCGACGTATAACGTGAAATACATGTGTAGCCAAAGTTCCCTTAACTTCACAACTCTAAGAAGGAAGTAGGGGCAAGAAATGCGAACAAGCAAATATCGGGATTGTCGTCCTGTTGTGACCGCAAAAGACGCTTGACCCGAGAATTCGTTTATTGCACAAACGCTCGTATAGGTCATGTCAAAAATCAAACCACAAACGCGTATACTCATTTGCAAGTTAGATATGCATTCACATCCATCATTGTCATTCCCCTTGGTGGAACTTCTGCCGAGCGCGTGCACACTATTTCGATAGTCTTTCCTTGTCCTCCGTCTTCCTGGCATTCGCAGCTTGCTCTTTTGTTCCTGAACGTTGCCTGTGGGTAACATACTACTTGTGAGTAGTATACTACTCACAACGAAACTGCCTGTCATACAACAGTCCGAAGCTAATCGTTTTGCCATGGTAAGCCTGTCAATAACGTAAAATATGACTTGACGGGTACAAAACCAAAGTGTCAGTTTGCATCCGTGTTCTGCGATGGGTGAGTTTGTGAACTGCAAAGCTGATATCTGGATGCGTATACTTCACACACAGTCTTTCATCAGAATGACGTAAGCTGAATCTCAGTTAGTCCACCCAGGTTATCCGACGTCTTATAACGGCGCCCCACACACAGCACCTCATGGTCTAATCAATTCTTGCCTTCCTGCGCATATTCATCAGAAGGAAACGTGTGAGTCTTCTATATCTACTCTGCATGGTAGTTAAGAGCTATCTAAATAGAAGCAGTAGGTTTAATCTTCTCTTCCAGTGGTACTTTTTAATTGACCATTTCCACAGGAAACTGTCGTGTTTCTCAACATACCCATCCACGAACGTTCAATTGTCTTAGCAACATTTAAGACATACAGTTGTGGACCTCCTACCGTACCATCGGTCATTTATTCCGTTCCGTTAAAGTCAGATGTCTGGTTCATCCGTCGATTGGTGTGAATGGTGATCATACAATTAGCCGTAATAGTCCTTAGACCTTCGTCCGATGAACTGAACAGAAGAGGCAGTGTGTCTAGTCATCCGGGTTTCCCTAACGCGGACTCGGGGATTTACACTGCTCTATCACCAGAGGGCACATGGTAACCTGGAACATCTGACCGATATTTTTATGAGTAGCGTTGACTATTCAACCGACTTGCTGCCACATGCGCCCAACTATTTCAGTTTTCTGCCCGATCGATTTAGCGACAGGCTTAAATGATGATTGTGAATATCGCCATCCCATCGTTTTCTCGGTACGGTCCTCTTTAGCCAGAGTGTATGTGTGGTTGTTCGTGCCTTCGTGACTTGCGGACCAGATATCTCAACTTTTCTCTATACTCTATCGGCAGACCAGTCCCAATACGTCAATGCGCCCGTATACTGTACAGCAAGTGACGTTTTAATGTCTTTTGTTGTTAACTCGTGGTCAGGTATTTCTTGTCGCATGAAATTTTTGGTTACCGCTAAAAACACTTGTTATGACGAATGATTTCCATCTAATTTGACCACAATGTTTAACGTAATTGAAACGAAAATTACATCAACATTTTGTCTCCGTGCAAAATTGTTCTACATACAACGGATCAACGTGTGGGTCGAATTGAACAGTTCACTTAACGTGAGTTAAAACACACCACTCTATACCCGTGCCTCGTTCTCCCTTGAGAAAACGGGACCTGAGTGAATGAACAAATGCAAAGGTCGGCCTTAGGAAAGCCGAGAGTCCGATTTTCCGTAAAAGATGTCAATGAAACAAACTGTGAACAATACACCTAAACTCACCTAAATATATGCTATTCTTCTCTGACTTACTTGTCTGTGTAGACAAACGCTAGCAAGACGTGTCATCACATACTTCATCAAAAGCCTAATCTAACTGTGATAGACTCAGTTCTTCGTCCCTGTCGCATCTAGGTCTACTATTGGTAGGATCAAAGCACCCGTTGACGCATCATTTTGATAGAAAGACTAAAATAACTGTGCACGTAGAGTGCGTGTAGTGTTGATCGATTGCCGCTGCCAGCACGTTCGACGCTTTGATCAAGGCCACCAAAATACCAGATTGGTGACCACACCGCATGTCCAAGAATTCGTTCAGCACCCAGGCCTGTGCATCCTAGACAAAACACGTGTCAGTCGCGGTGTACGTGTGTACCAGTGCGTGTCCCCTGTTTTGGACGCGTTTTTGGTGCAGACGTGGGACAACCAGGATGCAACATTGCTGGTCGTTTCAAGACTAGTATGGCGTCAAGCTTCACATGGCCGACATCGAATGATGAGTGGAGTGTGCCAAGGCTGTGCTTACAATTTTTTCTTTCAAACTTATGTCGGGATCTGTATTTCGATATCTATCGTTTAGGTCGATACACAACCTGGGAAGGCACGTTTTTCAGGATCCAAAGTTCGTTTTGTTCAATTCTGATGTTCTGATCAATTTTTTAGCACTCACGGAATGCACGTCAAGCGGTGTTTTTAGACGTTAAACAATGTAACTTCTATTTTTCTACGTTGTATTACTTTTTTCCCGTAATTGTTTAAACCCCGGAGTTCTGCGGCTTTTTTCGGACGGAATGCAGGCAACATTGTTTCAGCATTTGGTTCAGGTCAGTCAACCAGTTCGTACGCTGGAAGTTGGTGAATTCATTTAACCCTGGAATGGTCAAACCGATCCACTTTTCATTGGCGTGGCATCTTAGCTTGCGTCCGCCACGTTTACGGCTGAGAAATGTGGTGCTTGTGTAACGTGTGGTCGAAACCAGCAGGCGCGCACAGATTGTATTCGAACTGTGTAACGGGGCGTGCTACTGTGTTGTTGCCGTTTCAGTTTTCGTTTGTGTAAGTCGTGTGCATGATTTACTGGGCCTTTGGCTCTTGCTGGTTCTTGTTTTTTTACAGGACTGTTGTTGGAACCCCTTCTTCGGAAGAACGCTGTCCTTCGGTGTCTTCACGTTGCCGTAGAGTTGGTCAGCAGGCGTAACGGACAACCAGAGTAAAGACGGTCGGCTTACATGTTACACTAGCGCCCTAGGGATGGAGTCGCATAACTCCCTCCCGCATAACTTTGGGGGGGCCAATAACTGTGAGTCTGTTAAGATGGGATACGCGGTCACTCTGGCTAGGTGGCGCAATCAC